>VBVQ01001794.1:0-23154 GCA_011636635.1 Tetramorium simillimum | reverse complement strand
GTCGGACTTCTTCCGCGTATTCGTGATTGGAATACTTTTAAGTACCTAACCGGGAGCTCTCTCTCTCTCTCTCTCTCTCTCTCTCTCTCTCTCTCTCCTTCTCTCTCTCTCCTTCTTTCCTTTCTCATTCTTTTCCATTGTCGCCGCGTTTCTCTACCTTCTCTTACTTCGGGCGCTTTCTCATTAGAATTCTCTAGGCTTCTTCGCACGTCAATACAATAGTCGATCTGCATTCCTTCTGCCGTTTAAATATTCACCCTTTACCGCAGCTCTGCATCTCTCTCTCTCTTTCTCTCTCTCTCGCTCGCTCGCTCGCTCGTATCATTTTTTTTCTTTCGATTCATCCGCCGCTGTACTGGATTCGCTACCTCATTTCTGTTTCGCTTTTCGCGTCTTCCTTCATCTCTTTCGTCTTTCTTCGTCTCTCACTTTCTCGGTCCATCCTTTCCCTCTTCTGTCGTCTCGCTCTTCCGTCTCCCCGTTCTCCATCTCCGTCTGTCTCCGCGTGCTCTAATATGGCCACCCGGTGTCCAATTACTCGCCTCGTTCTCTCGCTACAGTTTTTCCGCCATCGTATATCTGCCGACGGCCGCGACGGAGGAAGAGTCCTCATCAGCCTCCACGCGACACGCCGTTTTATTTTCTCGTTTTTTCTTCCACGATGCGATCCATTCATCCTTATTCATCGGCCAGTATCGCGCCTCGCTATATGATAGCGCTCTCGTGCGTCCCGCCGCGCCGCGAACGGTATGATTTCCAATATAAATTGGGAACCATGCGGCACCGTCACAGAACAATGAAAGAGTGATTAAAAAATTCTAAAAAAAAACAGAGCTCAAATGCGGAGATCGAAATGCATGACACTGTGGGGGAATACGCTAGTCTCACTTTTTCCGTTTCTCGCTAACAAATCTAATTCAGCCGATAATCGGCACGATTTTCCCAAGCATACAATTCCGTTTGGCTCGAGTCCAGAAAACATTGGAGAAAATCGCGAACCGAGTTACTTTGCTACTTTCGGGAAGTGTGACTCGTTCTAGTGAACTCTTGTAATAATGGAGACAATTGTTTTTAGAGGGGACGAAAATCCTGAAACTTTTAATTGACGAAATCAATTTTGTTAATTTTGTAGACGTACTTTGGACGACTCTCCGTCAAACGGCGGATCTTTACGATTCGAAATTTGTTAGACGATTGCATTGGAACTTCAATGATAGAATTCCAAGCAACGGTTATAAATACAATTTAAATAAATAAATACGATTTCGTGCTTCGGTTACGTGCGCTTTACGATGGCCAATATTAAAATCGTAAATTCCATGATAGTCCCGTACGGAAAATCGAGCGGCTGAACCGGGCGAGATAATTTGACAAACAACGGCGATATGAATATTTCCGAACGAATATCACACCGTTCGGTGGAATTCAACGAATGACGCTGCTTTCATTACAAACTACGAAAAAGCTATATACGGCGCAAAAAATACGGGCCGCGCGTTTATTTAAAAATTGGCTTCGCAGTCAATCGCGCCGGACACAAAGCGGACGATCGCGTGTATGCAGGCTCGACGTGTCTGATTCAACGTTGACCGCTTTCACTGCCCCCGCGCCGTGCGCTGTTTATCGTCATTCGAAACCGAAATCACTTTTTTAATCGGATTGCAGAGAAAAAATTTTACTCGGTTTCCGCGACAGTATGACCGCGGAGTTAACGCCGCGACGACATGTAACATCGGGATACGAGCGAGCGGAAATGTAAATTACGAGCGTGTCTCTTTCTCTCTCTCTCTGTCTCGCGCGCGACATTTGCGGAGACTCGACGCCGCGGGGCGCCATTACGTTAATTAGAACTATCGCGCAGCGCCGTCAGTCCTTGGACATTCCGGCTATTTTTTTTTCTCTCGGTTCGATCCTGGCAGCGTTTTGACCACTAATCACGCAGAGTTCTACGCGACAGTCGTCCTGTAACGCGGCCAAAATACGATCGGCTCACTTTCATCGACGGCGCGAACGCTGGCCGCTGTCGTGTCCTACGTTGACCGCTTCCCCCGCGTGACAGTGCGCTTAAATTTACACGACACACTCATGCATCATACGCACACGACACGCGCGATGACGATTTACGTGGGACGAAAATTTGCGATTTCCCAAAATTTCTTCGCGCCGTTCTCGCACACAGTCATGTCGCGTCGCGTCGTCCGTCGAGGCGGTAGTTTAACGACAGTGGATCTCTGGTTTCCAGCTGTTACAGCGCTGGATTTCGGTGACCGGGAAGCACAACTCGGGGACCACTAGGGAGGGCCCCCAACCGAGGAGGACCGCCGAAAGGCGGTCGCCAAATCAAGTAAGAGCTTCGATAACGAACGCGCGAATGTGTGTGTGAGAGACTTCGTTTTCTAAATTTTAATCAATATTAATATTGGCTCTTTTTATTATATTAATAACAGGAATAATGATAAAAAAGTGCCTTTAGAGCCGGAGCAGGGTTTAATTCGGTCTATTTATTCTACAAGTTTCGATTACAGACGTTTCGGCGCATTGGATTTGGTCATCTTCAGTGTATGTTGGGATTAAATAAGAAATTGAGAAACTATCATTACACGTAAAATCTGAGTCGCAGTGTTTTCGAATTACATTTCTGAAATTTATTTATCTACGATGTATAGCACGGTCCTCGATATCAGTCATAAGTCTTTGAGAAATTGGAGTATAAATCGTACAAAAGTCGTCAGTTTTACTTCTATCAGTATATTAATATACGTAAATATTTATTAGAAAAAATTGGAATTCGTTTTCTAAACCTTTGATATATTTCGAGCACTATATTCAGTATTAATATTAACATTGAATAATGATAATGTTTAATTCTGACAAGTTCATTATACTTGCTACCGTATTATTGAAGATATGAGTATTTCATACAGCATAATTGTTATGCAACATATGAACTTGTGCATTATAGCAATTGTAATAATGATTTATTCATTTATTTATTACCGATTTAGCATTTGATGCATTAGTCAATTTCGGTGACCTATTAGCGTGAACTTTGAATAATGAGACTCTGTCTAATCTCTACTGTTGTAAAAATAATTACTCTCGTAACACGGGGGCATTAATGAGTTTTATAATGATCTTGTTAGTGAACTTTAGTACCTGTCGGATAATCTCTCTGTCAAATCTACCTGCTCATTAAAAGTACCAAAATTTTCCAAGAATAATAATCACATTATCATCCACCGGTGAGAGAGTTAATAAGAAAAAGTCAGTGAACAAATGAATCTGTACTAATCAATCTTCGTCGCGCGCCCGGCTTATGATCTATAGCTCATTGCTGGAGGGTGTCGCTGATTCTCATAGCTCCTTTTTCCCTTTCATTCTACGTCTCGATCCACAAAGCTTTGTTTCCACCGGACTTTTATGTCGTAAAACTGACGTGGAATAATTATGTTTATCGATTAGCGGAAGGATGATAGCACGCTTCGATTTGTTAGGTAAAAATCTGTGACATACCGACGTGATGATTAAAAGCCCCGGCAAAAAGCCCCTTTGTTGGGGCTTACGTTAAAATACAATGAAAACATCCCATTAAATTGCATGGCGTTGCATACGTGAGAATTATGAAACCTTTACAGCTGTCATAAGGCAAAAATGAAATATTAATCACACGAGATTGCGTATCGTAAATTACGAAGTAAATAAGTTAATTTGCTGGCATTTTGCAAAAAAGTAAAACAAGAATTCTTTTATCGTGAATGAAATTGAAATTCGTCATGATAACGAGATACATAAATTCCTCGCATATAAATACATTTTCTGTTCTAATGAAATATTTTTTTTATTTTTATCTGTAATATTCGCCTTTTATCTGCAATATCTGCTTCGACGTATGAGAACGTCATGGCGCAAGAAGTTTATTGCGATACGAAAGTACGTCGAAAAATTAGTCACGTCAATACTCCATGTCGGTCCTATAAATGTTTCCGAGATAAAGCGTTCGAGACAGCTATAAGTTGGATCGATATTTTACAAAAATGGGCACAGAGTATGATTTATCGGTTTTAGAGTAGCGCGGTATGTAATGCCTGATATCGCATTGTAGTTAGTTATCGCAGACTTCGGTCGAGTTATCGTAAAAAGTCATTGGCGAAATCACAGGGCTGCCAAGTGAAAAATGGGTCTTCATTTGTACAGGTGGATCTACATTTATGTCCATTCTTCGCGGTAGGTACAAGAAATCCATTTTTCTTCTGACTTTGAGATCGAGAACCGCTCGCCACAAATGAGTCCCATTCTTCTTTGTCAGAAGTGAATCCATCAATCGTTTTTTGTATCGAACATACGCTTTCATAGTACTGATTTTCGTATTTTTATTTTGTACACAGAGAGCTGTATTCGTGAAAACTTGGGCCTTTAGCCTTTGTAAATATTGCATCACCTGCCTAGAATTTAATTAAAAAAGACTATAAAGGAGCGCGCACAGGAAAGAAGCTGCATTATAAAATTTAATAATTTTTTTAAGTATTTTTTAAGTATTAGTTTATACTACGTAAATTATTGGCATAATTATTTAAATTATGTTAACATTACGATATTTAACTTCAACAAATTGGAAGGATGAGATATTTTTTTTTCGCTACATATTTTGCGTGGGCATATCCCTGTATCAGTCGGAACGTAAATGACGAGCTTTAAATGCTATGTGTAAAGATTATAATAATACAACCGAAATGACGCGGGCGCAGGAATTTGTATAAATCCGATGATTCATTGATCCCACGCGGGATTATTCGGGAGCGTTATTTACATTGCGCGATGAACTCATCTATAAAAGCGAGTCCCATTCACGCCCCCAGGGTGCCATTATAAAATATCCGCAATTAAAATTGCTTCGGGGGAATTGGAAAACATGATTATTTCAATGCGAATAGATAACACATAATGATTTTTTTACCTCAGAATTCATTCAACAAACCAGAAATGCCCCTGTTTCGGGTAATTTTATTACATTTAAAATCATTGTGTATGTTTGACAAACAATTCCCTTTTTAATACAAATATTTCAAATTATTCATGCGTTAAAATGATATCGACGTTTCGAAGAATTTTTTTCTGTTCGCTGCTTGGCTAGATCACTCAGATGAAAAAGGTAATTAAATAAAGAGAATTGATTAAATCGATAAAATAAATTGATTACAAAGATAATTGAATTTATTCAGAAAATATCGCTGGACTTTCATACCGCATTTTTGAAAATAATATATTTCTATTTTCTTTATATGTACATTTTATACCGAAACTTACAGAGTACATATATCATAAAATGTATTATAACACAATTAATGTCTGAAACAATAAACTTAAAAAATTTTAATAGACTGTCTCTTTCACTCTGTTTTTTTTCTGACTTTTTAAATATTACATTTCGAATATATTGAATCTTTGATTATAAATAATGTAGCTAGATATTTTATTAATGGCAATGCATATGTCGAAGTACGTATAGTTATATTCAGACATTACGTTAACCGTGCACGTATGTCGATGAATTTTGCCTGCTCGTGTCGCGCACATCTTTCCGACCTAGCCGAGCATTGTGTATTCGGGATGCACTTTCGGGACGTACGAAGACGATTGACCGTGTTGCAAGGCGGTGAAGTCAAGCAACGTTTAAATCGGCCAGTCTTTTTCGAAATTAGGCCACTGACAAGGAACACGTGGATAAGCTCTCTAGAGGCATTTCGTACCTTTTTAAAGCTTTTCTGTTCTCTTTCTTTTCTCTTTCTTTCCGTCTCTTTTTTTTCTCCCTTCTAGTCGTGTCGTGGTGCGCGTTAGAACGTCGAAGGCTCATGTAGCAAAAATGGTGGAGAGTTGAAAGGGCGCATCGCGGACTAACGAGCTACAAAGTGCACCTAGGCACGTAGTAAATGTCGCACGAGGAAAGACGTCGGCTGTTCACACATGTCCCGATCTCGCAAAAAATTCTCGACAGCAAATGCCGCGTCGCTAACGAGCGTAAATCCCAAAATACGGAATGGCTTTTATCATTTGTTGCGATAATTCATGCAAGAGGTAGTAATGGCATTTTATTCGTCGAAAACGCGAAACAATAAATCATAACATTGACACGAAATAGCTGCAATGTTACACAATGTATTATGTATAATATTCTTTATAATATCCCAACATTACCGTTATATATTATAATGCCGGTAATATTACATTACAATATCGCGCTCTGACCTTTCGCATACGATTCCGCATCCACGTGCATTAGTATTTAAGTGACCCGGAGCGTTTTGCGCGTTCAACGAAATTAGAAACGCCAGCCAGCGTTATAATTTTACGGTTTCGCGCAGAGCACAGTTGCACCATATCCGACCAGAGAATATAATTCCATGGTGCGCGCGTATGTAATGGTTAAGTATAAGTAGGTAGCGGCTGAAATGTCCTGGAATTTATTGTGAACCATGAACCGCAGCAGCGCGGTCACGGTGACCGCGGGCGCATTTTCGGCGTAGCGTAATCCACTGTCGTCGTGGCGTAATCCACCCTCGCACGGGACTTTTATTCGCAGTCTCTTACTTGATATTTCATCGTTGTCATCGCAACCGCATAATGTCAGAGTGATAAGTTCATCGCCCCGCGCGAAATTCGAGTCAGAATGTTTCAGACAGGAACACGTCTGATGACGAGAACCTCAAACGAGCCAGATGGAAATTTATGTAATAGTTTGCTGCGCCTTCGGGTTCGAGGAAAAAAAATTGCATCTTGCAGCCCTTCCGATGCGATTCAGTAAAAATATTTTAACGTTGCATAAAAAATATTGTTCCTATCAATCATAATTCTACTTTTTCGAGACAATATGTTTCAGTCATTTTTAGCCATGTTAAAAAATTTCTATCATATTCTTGAAGATCAATAATGGTTGTATTACATAAAACATATACTGTTGTAACATGAAAAAATTTTTATTGAGATATAAGCACCATCTTGCATGATAATTTTTAATAATGTTTTAAAAGAATATGTATATATGTATGTGCATTCTAAATATTTCGAAAGAGTTAAGGACGCAACTGATGACGTTTCTCATTCCCATGCCTTTGCTGTCGATGCTCACCAACTCTCCATGCAAACGAGATGGCTCAAAGACCGAGGAGGCAAGGATATAAGTTCGCAGGATAAGCATATCCCGATATCGATACTTGAGAGCAGATTCTTCCGAACTTTGTTTAAGGATCCGACGAGAGAGCTTAACTACATAATTCCAACAGCCGATTTTTGAATTAAACTCGATATTGGCTTTCAACTCTCGTTTTCACGAAAAGAATTAATGTTTTATACATTTATTTTAAAATGTTTTCAAGTAAACGGAATACATTTTAATACAAAATTGAAATATAAAGACTCTCTCTCACACTAACAATAAGTAATATCTGATTATTAGAGAGAGAACGAGCCGACGCATTTTCGGAAGCGTCTCACTTTAATACGATTAACAGCGGTTTTCTTAATGCGCTTAACTCACGGATTAAACCGCGGTAGATCAAACAGCCATTTATGGTCCTCCCGATAATTGTTCCCCGATTGCTTTTGCGATCAGTACTTGCCCTGTGGCGAATATGGATCATCTTGTCGCTTTTGTCCACGATCGAGTCGTCCGCATGTGCAAATGAATTGTAACAGCGGACTATCATTGAATTATGACAGACGATCGATACATTTGTTCCGTCCACGCCGTTAATAGGATTTCTACGAAATCTGATGGATATCTGAAATGTTTAGAATGTGATTGGTATGAGAAGATGGATGGGGCAAAAGTAAAATCCGCGATTTAACTCTTTGTACATATCAGCGACAAACACCATTAGCAATACACTCGAGAATTTTAGGTTTTAATGACCGCTTCCAAACATCTGATGAAAATCATTTAAATATACACATATAATGCTAAAAATAAATCTCAAAGATAAATTAATTAGAAGTTATATCATTCACAAATAAAATTACATTTTGCATTTGTTTTTCGTTAATTTCTCCTCAGATATTGATTTTTTGTTTTCGTTTTATTAACAAATAATACATAACAAATCAATTTTTATAAAGAACTATTTTCCAAATATAGTATCATGTTAACGTAATATAGAAATTTTCAGAAACTTAAAGAAACGTCGTATTCGTTGTATTATGCATACAGTCATATTCCGAAGGGACCATTTCACATAGGCTTAGTGAACCCATGAACTCGAGCCCAGTGTCTACGTACACACGTTTTTGTACCCGACAATGCAATAAACATTTGAGGAAAAACGGAAGCAAGATACAATTTAATTTAATAAGAAGAAAGATAAAAACAAGACCCATACGCGTATTTGATATAGCTGAGAGCAGAGGATAGCTGAAGCTTGTTTTTTATTTATGTCCCTTAATTAAAGAATGAAACGCTCCTTTTTACTACTGCTCGTCACACGCGCCACAAACGACACTTACAGAATATACGAGCTAGTGGGATGTGTTTTTGACGCCGGGAAACATATATATGAACGGAACTCGCGCGTAATTCTTTTTTTTATGATATCGTCGACAACGGAGATTGATGCCTCTCGACGTGGGACTCTATTGTGTTCTGCGATGAAATAAAATGCGATGCAAATGACATTTATGTCTGGATCGAAAAGATCAATTTCTCGACTTTTTAAAAAGATCTTTTACAATTTGCAGTAAACGTTAACGTATTTTTTATGAAGGAAGAAATTTTTTCATAAGGGAGAAATCCCACGTATGAGAAACGCGCGCCCGCGCGTGCGGTTTAATCCGCGAACGCAATATTCGTGATGTTAGCGCAGTACATGTTAGTAGATTCTTCCGGAGAATGGCGTGAAACACGACAGCAAAGGGCAATCTTATTGCAATTTCCGCAATATATTCCATTACTGCGGAAATTCAAATCGTCCGGAAGCGTAATTGCATTAATTGCCGGGCAAAGGGCCGTCATTTAAGCCGGGCTTTGGCTTTACGTTCAACAATGCATAGAATAACGCGTGGCCGTGACAAAAGTGACATGTTTGCAAATTGAAACAAAGCAATAGGAATAACCTGGGGGGTAATAATGGAATAAAGGGATCACAACGGAATATCCTCATGTGGATAATAGATACGCGACTACGCGGCGACTTGGCGCAACTGGCCGTGGAATTTCTCGTTAAATTCCTCCATTTTCGCTTCCGGTCTCTCGTTGCGGGCTAACGAGACGCATTATATCATCGCTATGCTCGTCACTAACTCTTCAAGTGCACAGGCGGTGGATGCAATCGACGTTTCCGATAATACAATTCTTCGCAAATAGGAACGCTGCAGCACAACCGCGATGCTATCGCGCCCCGCATCTGGCATATAAAGTGTCGTACCTGCTCCCCCGTCAGGAGATTTCTCTCTAATCTTCTCCGTATCTCTCTGCCCCCTTCTCCCGCGAGGCGCTCGATCCGAACAATAAGATTCTGCACCGCCCGCTCATCCTTCTCCCCGCTACCCCCCCGTGCAAATGGTAAAGAGACTATTCACACTAGACGCGAAGGCGAGATCTCGCCTCGCTCGTCGCGTCGCGCCGCGCACTTTATTTCCCCCGTTATTCTTTCAGAGCAACGTCGCCGTCTCCTGTTTGCGCGACAGTTTCATAAAAGCGCATGGGGGGATAATAAAACCGTGCCGCGAGACAAACATGACTTTTCTGCATATCTATCGGCAAATCAAAATTCAAACTTTATAATCTTCTTGCCGAACTTACTGTTCCGTAGCGCAAGGCGAGCTTGCCAAGTCTAATGGAGAAAATATCATGCGATTATTTAACGGACATTTCTATACGCGACTACCGTCGGATAATATTTGTCGTGACAGTCGTTTCAGTAAACGACTTTCCGTAACAATTTTTTCCCACCCTATCTCATTTTGTTGTGAAACTTACGGAAAATCGTAAGTTTGCGAGCTCGCCCCGCGCTAAGAGCATTCCCCGCAATGAAAAATAATAGGGTCGTTATTGTATGCAAATTTTGAAAATGCCTTTGCATAAGAGTGTTGTTCAATTAGATACGTGTAATGGCGGTCATGCAAGAAAATTGCGACTTTACGCCGAACTGTCCCGAAGTGCTCTCTTATACAGCCTGCTTATGCATTATGTAAATTTCTTCGTAAGAGGTTTAACACTGTTCGAGATCTCACATTAATGATAATGCCGGCCATTAGAGCTTTACTACTTGTCCGTGACTTAATGGGAAGTGGACAGAAATCAATCGTTCATAAATGCGCCCTAAAAGGGTATAAGGTGTGGTCAGCAGTTGACGGTATATCAGATCGCCCCACTTTTGTTCTATAATTTTCCTTTAAAGCGAGATTTATAACATTCTTTGTAACATTCGTTGACGATTTATAAACTTTATAATCTACTCAATTTCTAAAAATCTATGATGCCACGATCATCCTCGGAATATAATATAAAATCAACAACAAAGTTGTGCGTTCGCTTAGAGATAATATCTTATAACAGATAGTTTTTAATCCAGAAATAATTATATAGCGCAATTGTATTTACCGAGAAGCATTGATACTTGAAGCGCTAGGAGAGCCCGCGTTTTAATTTAGTGTTTATTGTAAGCTATCTGTTCTCAACTGCGCGATATATTGCCGGCAGTCTGAACCTTATAATCGATACACTTCACGTCCATTATCAAATCTCTCGCAATAGCGATACAGGCACGCGCACACACACACATACAGGCGCACACACGCGCGTGTGCGCACACGTATTTGCAGAGACTTCTATCTATCTTACCCTCGTCCCCAACGAAATAAAGCTCGAGCTCCCAGAAGTAAACAAAGAAAACTTTGGCCGTTATAACTTTGTACCGTATAGTCATAGGAAGAGAGAGCGCTCTCGCCGCGCTCTTGAGCGTTAAATCGTCCAAAAATGATGCGTCCTGTGCTCTCGTCTTTCGCACAAAAGTTGGAACCCCTTCTAGTCGGTCAGACGCTCTCCGCCTGCGCGAATTTAACGCGCCTATTGAAGATTAGAGTAAAAATAAAACGAAGGTGCTGGAATACGGGGGAACATAGAACCGTAGCCTCGCGGAAATCGATAGCGCAACCGGAAACTTCCATCGTATCCACACCGTCTCGGAGAAGAGTGATACGACTATGCCGGGTCGTTAATTATGATTAGCAATACTGGCCGGCTTCGATTACTTCTCTTCATCGATCAGAAATAATTACGGCGCGCGTTCGCGTATCTCGTTTCGGACGTATGAAAAATGCTTCCCACCTCCCTCTTCTCGCGAATACCGTCTGCTTTGAAACCTCAAAAGATACAGAGTACAAAAAGAGATGCTATAAGTGAGAGAGAGAGAGAGGGGGGGGGAGGGGAAGGGTGGGAAAGTAGTGCACAATTTCTTACAGTTTTGAAGAAAGGAAGAAGTCGTATAGATGCCGCTCCACGATATTGCGAGTTTCAGAGGCTACGCGTAATGATTGCTGATCGTAACGAGACCTAAAAAGTTATCAAGTTATCGTATTATCTGGTTAATAACTGTACCTGCAGAAGAAATAACTTGGGCGAGTTAACGACGGGGACTTTCGCGAAACTTGCTCCTCCAACGACGGTAGGGAATTCCAGTTTTATTTCCTATCCATTTATGGATGAAGATTTGTGTTACGCCACGGGGATCATGCTGGAGACTCTGTTGTAGTTTAATATCTAATTACCATCAAGCACGCGCCTTGGCGGGTTGCTCTCTATGAATCGGGGTCGTGGGAGCACCTCGAAAAGTCGCTAACTACAAATTTAATCGAAATATATATTTCGCGCCGGGATGCATATCTCAGCCGAATCTGCATTTCAAATCCGCGGATTTCTTTTTAACGCGACTTCCCCCGTGTATGTAATTCCGCGTGTCGTCGTATCTGTTGCGGCATTTGAGTTAGGCGCATACTTAGAATATGCAAAGTGTTCAAAATTAACCAAGGTATGTATGGCGTCGGCCTCATTTTAAAGTCAGAACGCGTGACACAAACTCTCCACTATAGCGCGGACGTATAACGTACTTTAAGTTCTCTGCGTGTAACGATTTGCGGTAAAAGTGTATAAATCTTCCTGCTGGTGTTTGCTCTTGCAATTTTGCAATTTTTTTAAAAATTAGATTACTTATTATCATATATTAAATAAATCAGTCCATTTAAAAATCGCGATATTGAAAGGGAATAATATCGCGACAGCTACGACAAAATCTTCACCGAGAATGCATCAGCAATTAATATATTATCCACATTTGCATTTTGTAGTCGGCAAAAGAGCATCGTCAGAGAGATGACAAAATAATATTTGACTTTAGAACAACCTGAGTGCTTTTTGCGACGCTGTATGTTCCTGATTTATGACAAAGAGTTAATTAAGTTTAACAATGCGGAGTATGCTGATTATTTCTTTCTTAGCTCGACATAATTCCGATTTCGTCAGTTCTCCATTGTTGAGCGTCAACCTACGATTTCTCTTTCGAATAAAACAGCAGTTGTATAACGCTGGCGGATTAATTGAAAAACTCCGGAATAATGTGGTTTGTCAAATATAAATCGGAAATTATGGCATATCTTCGGGAAGCTCTCAATAGCGAGGAGAAATTCTTAATGATGAAAGCGGTCGACGCGCTATTTATACAATTGCACAATGACAAATGTGAATAATCAAAACGGAAGTACGCTGAAAGGCATTAATTAAGGACACTATTTGACTCGCAATGGACGCTTGAGAGTTTAAAAAGCGGCGATAAGTCCGTAATTTATTTCTCTTTTCGATACGAACGAGCAAAATGTGAATAAATTATATCGCGAAAATAAATTCTGTTGGAATTTAAAATTTTCGTGTATCAGCAATATGTAAAACTAACGCAATCACTGAGAGAAATATGAGTGCACGAATTGAAAGATTTATATTTTATAATATAGATATTGCGAATATTTAAAAATCTGGAATTATGTTTAATACAGCTAATTAATATTCCGATATTTCGTTATATAAATGTATACATTGTGTACATTGTATAATGTATGAATTGACAAAATGACAACGATAAGAGATATAATGAGCAAATAAAATGTTCAAATTTTTACGCGTCTTTAACCTTTAAAGAATCGCAAAGCCACTATAGTGGTTCGAGCTTTGACAAGCACTTTATATAAGGCAGATTGACATATATATATATATATATATAAATTTTTGAGAAAAAAGTTGCAAATTTTAAAGGAAGAATGTCGGTCCTCTAAAGATTAAAAAGTAGCATTCCATTTTATATATTTTTATTATATATTATTAGAATTCTATTTTATATATTTTATAATTATATATTTTTACATTTTATGTGTGTGTATGTAGTGCAATTCCATCTCACAAGACTAATCACTAGGTTACTAAGGGGCACTTTATATTCGCGAGCTGAAGTTGTGAAGATCTGAAGAATTTTAAATGGGCCTTTATTACGCTCTACGGAATTAATTAAATTCATTCACGTTTCCTTATGTCTCACACGTGCAGTAGACGGAAGCAGAGGTAATAATATAACACATTTAATATAGCCGTTTATTCTGTAACTATATTTCGTTAGTATCACGAGGAAAGGAGAGAGAGAAAGAGAGAGAGAGAGAAAAAAAGAGAATTACCATATCCTCAATTTGTCCGATTATTTCATTTTCTTAACATTGAATAATGAACCACAATAATAAACAGTAATACGCAATAAAAGACAATAACGGTAACAAGAATTTATTCTAATTTTATGAAATTGAAAATAATGTTAATTATTCCAGTATATAACGCTTAATGTAATACGCGAAAACAAAGTACCATTGTGATAAAGTGTGAGACGTCGTTTCCTCGTGGAAACAATCAAGCGCATTTGCGAGAAAAAAGTCTGCGGTTTTTTCGTTGTGCATGCGTTGTCCAACGCAGAACAAAGCCGTCCTGTCTTAACGGACGAAAGCTGAAATCCATGCCTTTTTTTCCCAACCGTCCCGCATAGCACCACTGACCCCCGCACCACCGACAAATGAGAGTAGCCGCGTGGCCGACAACTTAATGAAAGCGGATAATTGGAAAAACCCGAATGCCGGTTTAACGGCGAATTAACGTGTAAAAAAAAAAGAAGGGAAGGAAACGCCTACCCGTTAATTAAACGCGACTGACCAATTTGACTCGTGGCGAAATATCACCGTGTTTTAGCGTTTATTAATCGCCTGAAAATCGGGTCAGTGAGCTCGCACGCGCGCTTTCATGATTTTTCAGATATTATCCGGCATAAACACGGACGATCAGATTAATATCTGTTAAATTGCGTGTTTCTTTCTTGCCGTCGCGGCTTTCTACAAACACATCGTTGATTGGATCACAGAGCTGGCTGTAATGAAATATTGAATTGTGCTGACGGGGGGGGGGGCGCTAATGCGATTTGAAATTGGAGGAGCGCTCAAGTGCAACCTAAATGCGAACCGATAGAGCGTTATTATAAATTATGATACGGCTATGATACACGCTGCGAGCTGCCGCCTAGTGTATTTCCCGATATAATCGTTTCTGCGGTGGGTTAAACGTGCGTCTTAACTCCCTTTAAAGAGAGTTCCCGCTATCAGATAGAACCTAAACATGAGACATTAATCGCGAAAATGATATGGCTTTAACTGGGTTAATGGTAGATTGATCATAATTCTTGATACTATAAAGGACCTCTTGTGCCGTAAATACTGCGTAACAGCATTATGTATTTGACTCTTAATTCTGACTTTGCGCTTGCAATTAGAACGATTGGATAAGTTGAGATCATAAATAGCATTACTTGCAGCTCGCGAACGTTTTTAACTGGATCAAAGAGAGATTGGACATAATTCCTGACAACCCGGATTCTCGCTAACAATGTTGCTTAACAGCGCGATGTTCTTAATTTCTCCTTTGAATTCGGACGGTACGAGAGCGGATGAGGAAAAAAAAAAGAAGCGGCGAACGAGTTAGGAATGTGAACGATATATCTTGGGCATACGCGGAAGAATAGCGGATCTCTCACGCAAATTAATTTACGTGCCAAAACCGAGCTGCAACGGGAAAAATGGCGGCAGGGGGGAGGGCGGGAGAGAAATGCGGACAGTGCGATAACTCAGCTTTCAACCTAATAACAAGAATAAGCGAGAAGTGAGAATAATGGTAACGTCGCGCGGACAGAAACTTTGCTCTGAAGGGTTCGTTTTTGAAGAATGTCCGCTATTATTGAACATCGACAACTTGAAATTCGCACAATGGCCTGGGTCAAATTCTGCACAATACTTTCGATATACCATGCATTCTTTCCTGTCGAATTTTTATCGATCATGCGTACTGCGGCGGTCGAACATACGGCTCCCAACTATTCGTCATAGTCTACTCTTATCCGTTTGTAAATGCAAATTGAAAGTTGACGACAAGATATATCAAGTTTAAAGTAACAGTAACGAATAGTATAATAATTATACAATTAGACCTGTATAATTAGAACGAGATATTTTCGTAAAATAACAACTTGAGGTAAGAACGTTAAATACTCTTAAAAACATAGGTATTTATTTGTTCAATTGTACTAGTTTTGTAAAATATAATCCTGATTAACCAATTTACAAGGGAGAAATGATACATCGAAGCATAGTGATAATCCTGTTTCGCTAATTCCCTTCGCGCGCTGGAATCGTAAACTGCTTATATTCTTTCAAACAGAGATCCGTTCTCTGTACAAATGCAGCGCGAGATCTAATGGTTGATTGAGCGTAACGTTCGTATACAACAAATCGATCATCGGTCTGGTTAATGCCAGAGTTAACAATTGTGATGATCTTATTAATTAACAGTGACGCCCCATGATTGCGAGTTTAACGCTACGTCAAATCAAACGGTATCCATTATTATTAACACGTTAAACACGTTAAATCGTACGATCTAACGACAAGAGATACAGCGCGATGCTCGTGGATTCTGCGGTTCTTCGCCGAGCCATTCGAAAAAATAGCCGAAAATGAAACGACGATTTTTCTCTCGACAGCCTAACGTAGGGGCTTTTTGTCTCAGAACTTTACGAGGAATTTGGCTGTGACGTTTCATACGGTGAAAATTATTCCGGAGAGGTAGAAGGGCTCTTATTACATTCTTTCACTATTTCATGTTATATATTCCGCGCACGAAGATTTACCGTCATCTGCATCTCGCATATTTTTATTCCGTTCGCACGGAGGTACTTTCGATCCCGTGGATACGCAATTAAATATGAAAACGTCTTAGCGTTGCAAATAAATGATTAGCTTGTTCGAGCGGCGGAAGTAAATAATAAATCGGTAAAGGCGCGAGATGATTCTTATGCATTATGTATCCGAGGCTGTATACAATACGGCGATTGGTTGCGAGTCCGTCGTACTGGAGCACGGCCGCCCACGAGATCCGCTATTATCGGGAAAAAGATGTGTGCGGTGCAATACATTCCATTATTCAGCCTGTCGTCATTTTGAATTATTAAAACGTACCGGTGAGATATAATAAAAATGAGTGCGATCGCGAGCAATTCACACGGCGGAAAGATTTCCGGCATCAAGCGGGAACGCCGCGCGGCTCCCGGGCGTTCCGGTATCATCGTATATTTAATTAAACGCGATCGATCGGCTTATTTCCAGAGATTTGAATCCGAAAGACCATCATCCGGGCGTTTCTCCACGGTGTCTCATTTCCGTCCGCGGTAATTAATTTATATTAATCAAGCCGTATAAAATTCTGTCCACTTCCCCCATCGTCTCGCGCGTTCTACTCAGCGCAATCCACGGCTTTTCAAACTTTTTAATCGGTTTCCACAAAGTTTCTTCCTCTCGATAACGCCGTTCTTCCCCGCCGGACCGCCACCGCAATAATATAACTTTATCCACGCATCCGCGCGGGAAACGGCACTTGATTGTGAAACCGCCGCGCATCGTAGCGGCGATGAGATACCATTTTTCTTTATATTTTTTTTTATTACGTTTTCTCTCGCGCTTTATTCTCCGTACACTCAAAAACGTGGAGATACGAAGATTCGAACCGTAAGTCATATTGGACATTTAATATTTTCTTTTATACACGAAACATTGGATTTCTTTTTGTTTTCTTTTATTCTTGCGAAACGCATATCTTATTTGTTGTCTTCCGAAGTTTTAAATTTCATATTTGCCAATAAAAATTTGAAGGGAAAATATTGCTTTAGAAATTGTCAAGAGTGCCTCGATAATCAAAAGTCAATTCCCAATGTGAAATTTCTTCGATTATATTATATTTATTATTATACCTAATTACTTTAAAAGATTGTACGTTCTTTCACAAAATAACTATATAATAGCATCGTTAGGAAAGTTTCGAAAAGTCAGTTTCACAATGCGGACGTCATATTTTTCAATTTGCTCGAAACGACAATCTCAATACTGTAAAGTGCACTTTGTAGATTATTATTATAATTAAATGTTAACTCTGGGATTACGGAGCCGCGGCTTGACTTCTGAAATTTCGAAATTTCTACTTTGCAATGGAGAATAATAAGAGCGAGGCAACTAGACCAAAAGTTCCGCGGGAATCTAATTATTGGGGACGAGCCCGCAGTAAACACGAAGTACTTTAAGTACTCCATGCCACTAACACGGTACGCGTATTGCACACTGAAAAACGAGACAATACGGATCACCGGGGTAATTAGGATCAGTACACCCGGGAGTTTACTTGTTAAGAAAAACCGAAAGTTCTTCATTGAAATAAAACGACAAAGTAGCATAAAAACACTTTACGTCATTGGCAAGCAGCGGGAAGCGCAAAATCGAGGCTTGATGAGAAAGTTAAGAGCGGTAAGACGAGGTAAAAAGTCAACGATAAATCAACAATTTCCCGGGGCTCGTTTATCGTCCATCATCCGCCGACGGATTTTGGGTATGCAAATTAAACGCTGATAAATTACGCGTTAATGTTTAATAATAAATAATAACGCAACAACGAAGTACACGGTGCAAAACCGCGCCGTGTCCAGGATTCTATTGCTCGGAAAAATAAATGTGAACGACCACCGTCGCAATCTCATAAAGTCCCGGCTCGAGGATGTAACATGTAGGTCGGATGCACTCTGGAGAAAATCTCACTGCGTCACAGCAGTAAGAAAGAAGATTTAGGGAGTGCAGGACTGGCGACAGAACTCGCCACGGGCGGCGAGTTTTAAATGCAGAAGATTCCAGAAAAACTCTGGGGGAGTCGCCGCGAACGGATCTATGATGAATATGAAACCGGAATGCGTTAAAAACTCCGTCGCCGCGGCTTCATCCGTTGTGACTTTATTCCTTTTGATGAACGCGAATTTTTAACTTCAGCGTATCAGCACGCGCTCCTAACTCACATCAGCTTTATTACATTAGAACTGTCATCCGCTGGGCTTGCACCGTCAGAAATTTCGCCTACTTCGCGGATGTCTCTGAAGTAATATTTTTTTCTCGAATTTTTTAAAATTTTTTAACTTTTTACAGAGATCTAAGAAATTAAAAAAAAAAAGAAATATACGCTATTTTTTATGAGATATTTACTGAGATAAATATTTAACACAAGAATAATTCTGTTTAATGATAGCGGAAGCAACCTAGTTCTGAATAGAAACGCCGAATGATGTGCATCTGCTAGCATCTGCTAGTATTCTGAACATTGTGCCAAGAAGTCAAGATATCCATCAGAGAATCTATTTTCCGTAGGATGCGGGCAAAGGAGAACGATGTGAGAGGGATGCTTTTAGGATGAACATAAGGCGCAAATGCATCGCGGGGGGGAGGAATGCGGCGATGAACGTCTCACGGAGGGAGTGGCACCTTCTGGCGCACAAAATTGTAGTTATCGTTAAATTTTCTCGCGGAAACGAGCTTACGGGCGAGCTTATAAACCGGCCGGATAATTCCGGCTGTAGAAAACTGTCTTGCCAGCGTGAGAAAAGCTCTGGTCGATAAACCGCTCCGCCGTGCCGCTATTCTAAGATCGCGTTGAAAATAAGCGGTGCTGGATAACGCGCGGGGCCTAAATATAGGCGAGCGTCGTGGTGGTCGACCGCTATTTCGTGCACGAACGTGGGGATTTTAGATCAACGATCCGCCTTCTTCCTTTTGCAATTAAACAGTTCAGCGCGCGACAGCAGATTATCCTCGCTTTCTTGTGAACGTCTTCAACGCAATATGTCTCAATCTGAATTTAATGTCATCAACTTTGAAATTAAGTTTTTTTTTTCATGCTTAGAAATTATAAATTATGCGCTGAAATTTGCGATTGTTGATATTCCGCATTCACCTTTTCCGCGTTAGATTTTTACCGCAGATATGAAGTTTACGCGAATGTGAAATTTCAACTTTTTCGGTATTTAGGAAAAGCTTATTTACAAATGAAAGGACGAATACGATGTTCGATGTTACCGAATGTATTTTCTGTCAATGGAGTTTTCCGTGTGCACGGTCCGATAATTCCATCCAATCCGCAGTGCGTACAAATGGGAAACGACCCCCGCTGAAAGTCCGATTTCCTATTGATGTTTCTCTTTCCACGGGGTCGCCATCCGATTATTTGGATTAGACGTTGATATGGAGCCCGAAATCGGAAAGAGGGAAGCGATGAGTAATATGTGAATGTTGCCTAAGGAAAATACATTTACGGTCAACGGGCAACGATAGTGGGCGATATTTTTTTTCCCACGCGGCGGTTGTATATTTATTTTAATTGATAAGAAAAAATATTGTGTCCCGACGCGTTTGCACCATTTGGCGCAATACATTGTTCGCAGCAGAGCTATTGCAGCTCGCCGCCGCGCTGGCGGATTGAATAGGAATTTCTGTTGATCCGCCTCGACGGAATGCATATTAATGTTGACATTAAGCAGGAACGATTATTAAACGGTTCTCGTTACGCATATCATGCCATTCTGTTTCTATAAAACGGGTAATTGGAAATCGGCTATCGAATTCATTATTTCACGCTTGGGGGGGAGAGCAATACCGTACCACTAATTATTATAGCATTAGCACCAGTACTCTCTACTTTAATCACAATCTTTTTACATTTGTTTAATTATTGATACTTTATACGCTTAAGCGAAGAAAAATTATCAAACGCCGAATTCAAGTGTTTTATTTTTGACATAATCTACTGGAACCTCTTTGGATATCTATTTAAAATATTTTAGCTTTCTGTAATATTAGATCAAGTCTTTTTTATATTTTTCAGAGATATTATTTAATAGTTGATCAATAAAATAATATTTTTATCAATATTAATGCGATTTATACGATGATAATATAAAAAAACCCAACGATATAGTAATATAATGCGTAAATTATTTACGACCACGAAAGTTACATCTTCGAAACATTTTTAATAATTTTGCGGGAAATGCAAATTGCGGCAAGGGATGACACATTCGAAATTTTCCAATTGCAAATCCGCACGCTCGCTCGGTGTATTTTGTATGCTTTCCACCGAAGATCGTTCGCCGAAAACGAGCCGCCGGAAATCGAAGGTCCTCTCGGCTAAGTATAGCTCGCGCCGCGCGAGCATAAGTCTGGCCGGTGACGTCGAGAAGTGTCAGTATACTGGATCTCGTGTGGGCCGACTGATTCCAGAGGCGCGACGATCCGGAACGTTCTAAATAGCGACTTGCGATTGCTATCGCCGGAATCAATCTTTTGTTTCGTGACGAATGCCAAGTATTTTGAGTCTTGTCATTGTCGTTGGCACCAGTCCGTGACACGCGGCTGGATGATCGATAACGCCTCGTGTGCGTGCCGCGAGTGGAAGCGAGACGAGAGCGAGGATCGAAGATCGAATTCGTGATCAGTCCACGACAGATCGGCGAATCGTCAACAAGGGTAGTGTCTTAATACCGCATCGTGAAAGTGCATTCAGGTCGGATAACGCTTATACTTTGATCGACGAATACGAATGGGTATTTCAATCTTGAATTAATCCTTTTAATTAGTTTCATATGATAATTTTTCTACGACGAAAAATCGTCGAAAATGGAAACAGCTTTCACTTTAATCGAATGGACTTTGCTCTATTTACAAATTCAAGTTGACAATTTCCTTTGTCGCCGTGAAAACCGCGAGATTGACGAAGATATATTGATTTCGGGAAAATAAATACGGTAATTTCAATCTAAAGCCGGTCTTCCCATTGCAAAAGTTTAATTAAAAGATTTTTCGGATTTGGAAGCGAACGTGCCTCAGTGTTGGAAGTGCGTCCAACTTGAAGGACATGGGGAATAACAAATTTTAAAGGATACGTGCATCTACTTCATTTTGGCTGCTGAACGCGGAGATATGTCCAGTGTCCTTAATGTCACTGTCCGCTCGAATGAAATTAGGGAGATTTATCCTCTTCGTTTGCGTTTCAGAGCAAGCGCGCGCGCCTGGGATTACGAGACATTAGTCGCTACACAAATTACGTGCTGTGCACCGCGGCGGGAGAAATTATTCGACATACCCGTCGCTCTATGAGCAATTTAGGATTCGTTGATTAGACGCAGGTGCACGGCAGATCCTCGCGATCATTCAGGATCTAAACTGGTCATTAGGTTTACCGAATTTAGGGGCGCAATGGCCCCAACCATGATAGCTCAAGATTGTAAACTTTACGCGTACTAATCTGCCGCGTTCACGTGCGCGGAAAAATTGTCACTAGTCCAAAGATCCTTAATTTATGCTTCGGTTATTTTTAACAAACTCTGTAGGGTTGCATTAAACTTCGAAGACATTTCTTAAATTGATTTAAAGAAAATGTTACCTAATAGTAGAAAAATAATTCTAAAAACTAAATATTTAATACATGTACTTATATATACTGGTTCTTTGTGATTTTATTAACGAATATTTAGCTTAATAGTTATTGTTATTAATATCTCTGAATTTTAATGTACAACGATATACACAAATTAATTTCGCAAATGAATAAGGACAGTGTTACAGTGGCAGACTCAAAATTGAATGAACAAGATGCGAAATACCAATGCACCGCGCTATTTTGCAAACATTTCGTGGTAATAAATGATAAATTTAGATTTCCACGAAATCTCTCTTTCTCTCTGTCTGTCTGTTCCGTGGTATATTCAATTACGCCGCGTATCTTTCACGAAGTATTAGACGAGAAAAGATGACTTGAAATACTCTCCTTTTGAAATGACGCTCGCAAAATTCTACCGCGCGCGCGAACAAAGGAAAAAGCTGAATCATTCGCGACGCTGTTTATTTTGCTGCACGAGAATAATGATGCGCCACGTGTGCAGCCTCGTTTCGTGAAAGTACGACACTCGGAATTTCCGAATCTGTATTACGCGGTGGACTCATTGTGTTTTAGCGGATCGTCTGCAAACTTGATATTCGCGGAATATCACAAACTAATATCGCGTTATTGTGTACATATGTGTACAGTTCATATTTCATTTTTTCCACGTATATTTTACATATTTATGTATATTATATAAATTAATTTTTTCGTATAGTTTTTATCGTTAGAAGTTGTATAAATAATGATATTCAAATAATGAGATTCAAAAATTCCTTTGTTTCATTACATTTTCACTCAATATTAATACTAAAAAATTAAGTACGCTTGAGGTAGTAAAATTAGATGCTGTGGTTTAATTTAATAGCTAAAATAATAATAATGATATATAATAATGTCTTTCTAACAGAGTCGCATGAAACGATTTCATAAAAATTTTCGGAGATACGTAGAGTATGATCATCAGCATTAGTCACTGGATATTTCCCAGTGAAAACGCTCCTCGAAGTCATTGGATCTCTCGAAAGGCCAGAAAGTCCCCGTGATCCACCACGAAATATGATCATACAATTAAAGCGCGATGAAACGAAGACTTTAATAATATAGACGGATATCTCCCGGGAGAAAGCTTGGGCAGATTGCTCGATGAAGTTTCGAGGCATACAGTCGAAGTGTCAGAATTAGCATCCCGTTTCATCCTCATGGCAACGCCCATGAAAGTTGCTAATACAATCGTTGCTCACCGCCTGTTGCACCCCCAACGTGCACGCGGGGCGAAAGAGTGAAGGGGCGGGGGG
>VBVQ01001793.1:10600-30572 GCA_011636635.1 Tetramorium simillimum | reverse complement strand
GTCCCCCGTTGTTGCATACTGGTGCGAGCAGCTGCCAAAGCCGCGAGAATTGGCTTCGACGTGTTCCGAAAATATTGAGAGGCATCCGAGCGCGCGAGCGGGCTCATAAATCAATCCGCTATCTTTGATGCGAGAGAAGTCTCGCCTCAAAACAATGCAGATATGTTTCAGAGAATATTCGTTTTTTTCTTTTTTTCGAGAACACCTATAATATGAATTTAACTATCGCTATTACGTTGAATTATTACTGTTTAAATTATATAAAATTGCTGCGAGATATGCTTTGAATCACATAACTTTACGCGAAACTATTTTCTTTTTGTCTACGTATTGAAAACCTATAAATTTCGGTAGAATATAAAAAGATGTAATTTAATGCAATTATCACAGTATGAGGCTTTATTGATCAAAGAATGCACAGGATGCTCTTGAGAAATTGACTTTCGGGCTATCGCCCCAAGTTGCTTAAATCCTGAAATCAACTCCCGCCGGGTCGACTGTATCAGACGAGCGTATGTATAGCACATTCGGGCGGTCCACCTCCCGGTATAATTAATTAATCTGCTGGTAATTATATGTAATCGCCGTTGCGGCTGCGCAGCCGCGCGGATCGCGCGCATAGTAAGTGGAGCTTAGACCGACGGAATCTCGTAACTCGTGATAAATTGCCAGCCGATGACTAACTACCGGATGAAGGCGTCCCTGACGTCTCGTAGAAGGATGCAACACCTCCGATCTGTTTCATCCTTTAACGACCGATTCGGGAAAAATGCATGACTGTATCGCATTACATGTATTTCGCATTATGCATATTTCGATAAATCGGGTCGCGTCGATTCTCAAAAGATTCGCCGTACGTACGTATACGCGGATATTAGAATGCTCAATTTAAATTGTATAAAATTGCAATAGAATTTCCTAGAGCTATATCGCACCTTCTAAGGCAAGAATATTACACGTTTTACAATAATAATAATTATTACAGTTCATTATGAAGCATCTCATCATTAACGTACTCATTATTAATAAGATAATAACGATTATAATCGCTGTAACGCCCGTGAGCTCAGAATTCCAGAAGCATATAATAGTTGTATGAAAATACTATGCTAATTACTTGTGAAATTTGCGTGGCAAAGTAGTAATATAGTTATAACGAAAACATTTATAATTAAACGCACTTACAGATTTAGAAAATTATATATAAGGAACGCGTACACACGATGTAAAAACTGGATTCATCGACAGCGGATATAAACATCCGATAAACTTCTCGTGCTTATAGAGACACTCTCTCTATTTCCCACTTTTTCTCTCTGTCTCTTTGTGAGACCCAAAGTCACGCACGCCGATCGTCATCTGCTATGTCGTTAGCGTGCTGCAATGTGATCGAGCACGCGCTCTACGCGTAATTTATAGTTTCCACTCGGGCAGGAAAATGACTAAATGATCGCGTGTCCGTCGGTTACAGCCCATATAGTGTTCGATCCGGCGCGAATCAACGACGTACGATCGCTGGAAGCTGCTTGATTAAAACGCGGAAGTGCGTTTAGCTGCCGGAGAAAACATGCCTCAGTGAAAATATGAAAGGAAATCAAACAACTTGGTTGTAACGATTTAACTCTTACGATCTCGAATTCGACGGTTGTCTATGATCTCTTTCATTTAATCATACTTGATCAGGTTCGCTTTTATTTTTAAAAATCGGAAAAAATCACAGAAAAATTCACAAATTCAGAACAGTATTATAGAGTAATTATAGAGAACAATAGGCAACTCAAATTTTATTTAAAAAAATTATGGATCTTTTATTCCTGCATTGAAAACAATTCTGGTTAAAAACGGACGAATCAGAAAATCTTGTAGATTGATCAAATATTCTGGTTATTATAATAGAAATTCTGATTGTTATAATAGAACTCAATACCTTATAACTTATAATACCTAGCCAGAATTTCTATTATAACAACCAGAATATTTGATTAGTCCTACAAGATTTTTCCGATTCGTCCAGAATTTTTTTTCAGTGTGATAAAACTATATTATTATAAAGATAACAAATGCGTTTTGTTATCTATTTTGGTTATATATAAATTTTCAAGAAATCACAATTAGATAAGAATACAATTTAAACGCGGAAAGATTTCAATTCCAATCGTGCTTCGAGGATTATTAATACGAAATGTGCATTAAATGAGGAGAATCATAAAATATGATGAGAACTACTATACTGCAGTAGTCTGTTGAACTCCCGCGCAGTTCGCACGGGTGAAATGTAACGCGACGAAAGACGCTTCGTCAGAGGTGTGTAATCTTGACTTTTCGTCGGTACAGCATAATCGCTCTGCACGCGTGCGATAACGTCGCATGCCGTCTGAGAGGCGTATAAACCTCCGTTGACGCACAGGTGACTGAAAGCGCTGCGCGACCCGCTCTCCCTGACCAGACAAAGCCTCCAGACACATCCCTACCCGGCCTGCCGGCATAGCGTAGACGTCTGCAGACTGCAGGAAGGCAGGGAAGGATATTTCGGGCGCGAAAGCCAAGAGCGTGTAAACGAAGCCGCCCCCGTCGTCGCCGCCGCCGCCGCCGCCGCCGCTGCCGCCGTCGCCGTCGCCGGTCGACCGACGTCGACGGTGCGTCGCGCGCCTACTTACTGGCGCATAAATCAGAATTATTACGAAGCTATTAGCGTTCCGGAGTAACACCGGTACGTGTCCTTCGTCGTGCCGCGCAGGGGTATACCCGGGTATCCCCTCGAACCCATCTCCGTGTGGCACCCGCCCTTCGCGCTTCTCGTCTCCTTTCCGGTCCGTCCTAGCGCGTTTCACCACTACTTCGGGCTATAGGCAATAATTAATCATTTTGCGGTAGGAGAGCACACACAGAGAAGCAATTTGCGCGCGTATCCACGGCGCGCGACGCGACGTACGTATTACACCGTGTACGCGTACGGGGTATGTAGGGTACGGTCCCGCGGTCGCGCGTGCACACACACGTGCATGCACAGGTACGTACATAGATACGCGTAAAGGATTCACGACGCATTATCGCACGTGTGTGTGTACAGGAGAGCGTTGTGCCAAGTGGGCAAACCTATACTTAAGCGACATAGAATATTCATACCGCGGTGCGCAGAGTCGGTGCCGATAAGAGTGTATACCGTGTGCCGCGTACTTACGGCGCCAGTGATTGTGCCATTAGGAGTATGGACAACCGGGGGGTCCTCAGTATGCATCTAGGTCGGCCGATCGGGAACCACGTGGAACCGTGCGTGAGGGATCGATGAGCGTCGGCAGGCAGATCCTTGGTTATAGTCGGCAAGAAAAGGAGGGTTCGCACATGTGCCTCTTATAGACTCGTTGTTATAAATAATTCAAACAGTATAAATTTAAAATTAATCGAAACTTTATATGCTTCATTTTTCCGTTAGATAGTAATTTTTCTAAGATTTACAAGCTACATGTATTTTTTCAAAACTCAAATTTCTCACGGAAATGGGAACAAAAAAAAAAGAAGACAATCTATTCAGTATCTGTTCCGCATGTAGCGATGATTTCAATTAGCTAAGGCCAACAGCGATCGAAGAAGGTGTGACAGATGTCTGGCGTTGCCGCTCGTCTCGGCCTACGAGAATACGAACTTAGGGAAGCATTGCGCAAGTATATGTGTCACATACTGACGGATGAGTTAAGCTCTAGGCTTTAAGTCCTGCGCTTAGCCCGTCAATGTCATCTCCTCGAGCTCAGCCCCTTCAGACTTATCGGACGTTGTGCAACAAACAGACTGAATATATGGTGCCCGCCCTCCACCTATCCCGCATTCGCGGATTTCCACGTCAGATGTCGTGCCGTCTACCGTTAGGAAATCGCGAAAATTCCGGCCCATTCGACCCCTTCAAATCTCGCCTGCAGAGGACACGATACTGCGACGGGCACGTAGAGCCAGCACGCCTTCCGCGATTAATGTAATGGGAAAAGGGAAGAGGAAAGATTAGGATAAGATATAAATATATTTTAACATGAGGGATTACGCATTATTTCAACGAATATTAATAATTTAAACGTGAATAATTAAGAGGCAATTATATTTAATATGCACTTTCTTATCCGTTTAAACTGTTGCTAGTGTAAAATATCTCTTATACATTTTAAAGTTCTCTTTCTCTCTCTTCAGAGAGAGGTTACTCAATTATACATTATAATTTATACAATTAAGAAGTGATTTAATGTTATCCATACAACAGTTAGCATAAATAAACAGACAGTAGATAATTGTAATAACATAATATCAAATGTGCAATAACATAATAGGTCATAGCTTGCGGTTAATATATTTTCGTGTGAGGTTTAGTAAACAATGTTAAATGATATATGGCGGTACATCATGTTCCATAGCCCACGGTCACACGTTCGCACATTCGTACACACACACACGCGCGCGCGCGCGCGCCGCCGCTGAGTGGAGTGTATTCTGCGCCACAATGTTGTAGTTGCGCATTTACATTCACCTACACAAAGTAGCCGTATTCAACTTGGCCGAGACTTTGACTCGGGCCAACCCAAGCAGAATCGAGACCGCAGGGCCGTATGCAAGATCGGCACTGACGAAATTCCAAAGCAGCTGTGATATAATTGTGCATTTCCCGAAATAATTAATTACGTTGCGTTACGCCTCGTCTAATGGTACACGCACACAAACGTAACGTGCAATTGCAAAATTGATTTCCCGAATGCGAGAGATTCGCTGGCCGACGTGTTGTAAAACCACGGCGATCGTTGATACCTTCTTTGTTCAAAAATCTTCGATAGCGAGTCTGGGTGGTAACTAATAACGACTGCACGATCTCCTCGTGCACTCTCCGGTCTCATCGCAATAATTGTCATACATAGACATGTAAATTATACAGACGAATATAAACGTCAATATCGCAGGCGGTGCCGGCCGGGACTCACCGAGGCCGGGCTTGCGTTTCTGCTGCGTTTCTCCTCCGCCGACCGGTCAAAGTGAAATCATTAGTTTGCTTAAATCAATGCGCACGTAAACGTCCGAGTTATTTATGCTCCGTCATTACGGAGACGTCCTTCGCGTCTCAGACTCTTAAACCCCACCCGCGCCATCCCTCGCCCACCAACCGCCCCCTTCTCATGGTTTCTTCACCCTTTCGCGGCTAGGTACTGTGAAGGTTGTGACCTCGCGATTGTGTGATGTACGGGTGCTAAATGCATCTGTACCTGAATGCAGATGCACCTGAATATATACGCGAAATGAGAGAAACTGCAAATAGTATGTTGTAGCGAAATAAAATCTCTTCATACGTTATATACGTCATACGTTATATATATATTATATATGTATATAACGTATGAAGAGATTTTATTATATATATATATATTGCTTCGTACAACGTCTACAACGTAAGTTGTTAATGTTTTAACACATTACTTTCAATTATAATATATTACTTTCGTTTGAATATCATTGACACTTACATGAAAAAAAATGCTTAAATGTGATTAAGAAAAGTGAATATGTTAAAGATAAAGATAATGTATATTGTAATGTAAAAAACTTCTTTGCAAGGAATAGTATTATAAATTAATTCGACCTGCAAAATAACTAAGGAATAATTAAATACATGTGGTTATTTCAGGCCAGATTATTTTCTGCGATAATAGATAATAACATTGTCTCTCTGACAACGACATGCGCGTTGACAAGAATTTGTTATTGCCTCATAAATGCGGCGGCGGACGATGAAGCTACAATGTTAAATTTCGCTAAATATTTGTTGCATATTTATTGTGCAAATTAATGAAACGTCTCGAGACATACAACACTATAAAATGATTTGACGAAAGTGGCGAATTATTTCTTGACGGTCGCGGAGAAGGGCGATCTATTATTGGTATGCTGCTGAAATGCTCGCAAATAATTTGGTAACATGCGAGACGCTGGCTTATACCTTGATACATGTATCTCTATATTTCGCATAACAATAAGTAGGATCGCACGAGCGACGGTCACTTTCACCAGCTCGCGGTGATCTCCGCATGCAGCCGGATCGTAAATTAACCAACACCACCTTCATTGACTATTTTAACTTCTAAGTACTACTTAGAAATCATCTCCAAAGACCCGTTGTATACGTTTCAGTCTCGTGCGTATTTTGTAAGCGCATGTTGTCGTTATTCGCGTCTTTACACGGCGGGACTTAACGAAATATAAACTGCGTGCTTGGATCGTTTTCCGGGACATTTTACGAACTTCCCAATTTACGGTTTACAAATGGAGATAATCTATAATTAACACTATGTTTTGGAATATATCTTCGGGCAGTATAATGCAGAAATAACATTAATCAGTTTTATTTTTACGCGTTATTTATTTATGGCACAAGAATCTTACGAAAACAATTAACAATAGACAAAGTAATGGCAAGTGCCAATTCTATTAGTGCTTACATAAGAATAGCATTAACGAAGTACAAAGTTTCGATAATAAATTATAGACGACATTTAAATACGTGATTTCCGAGCTGGTCATTGTATTAATACGTGGTTTGGCTTGGCTCCTCATTTGGTAACGGTAGCTTCACGAGATCGACGTGGACAACTGAACCCGTGTTTTCGGGTCTGATCACGACGCGAAGTGACTCGAGCTCGACACGCGGACGCGGACCGGAGTCGATCGGCCGATCGAGAAGCCGCGTCGAGATAGACGCGCTTTGTGACAGGATTGATGCGGCCAGCTGGCACAAGCCCGAGAGATTTGTACTGTATCCTTTAAATAACGTGCCTAAACGAATTCCGACAGGCCACGTGACGCCGATCTCGTACGATCAGCTGTCCATTCGAATTTTACGCCAACTTCGCCGTTCGCAGATTAATGTTCTACCGAATAATAATCTCTTGTGTCGAGAAGTACGAAATGTTGCCACGCCGCCACGAATAACGTCGATGTCTAATTGTGGCTTTTACATAATCGTGATATCAATACTTTGGAACGAGAAAACGCGATCGTACTCTCTACTTAGAAAGTTGAATAAGCTAGGTTGCATGACGTTATCCTTTTACTTCTGCTAAGTATACGATATGATTGAAGTAATAATGGAATTTGCAATTCAGGTCTCGCGAATTGATTCGATTACTCAAAACATTTGTCAAACAACATTGAAACATTTTGATCATTTTAAAATATAATTATTTAGTTTATCCATTTTCTACTACTCATTAAAAGGAAGATTTTAAAGAAAAACAAAAAAATGCTTGTTTATAAAATATTACACCCACAAAAAATTTTTGATATACGTGAAATCCTCTAAATTTTAAGGATTTTACTTTTATATTGACCTCAAAAGGATTCTTCTGAAATCAAGTGAAAAATAGTATAAACAAGAGTATTTAAAAGAGAAAAAAGTATTTTTTACTTTATTGAAGGAGGAATATGTTTGCTGTAAAACAGTGAGCTTAGAATATGAGATTATAGGAAAAATCACTTTGAACGTATACTTTTTTTGGGTGTAATCTAAAAAAGATTCTGAGGATTTAATTTAATTTATTAAATTCGAACTATGCCATGTCCCTCGATCGGAAGCAGAATACTCGGCTTGTACTCCGAGTGACCAGGTGCGACCAGGACTGGGAGGCACTCTGGACCGACGGGCGATATGAACGGCAGGACGTAGGAATGGCAGGATGCCAGGATAGCAGTCAGCTTCGAGTCACGTACATAACAAATGATTGCGGGCTGACCAAGTGCGAGAGGGAGGGGGGAAGGGGGGGCCGAGAGAAGCAGAATGAAGAAGAGAGGCGAGCGCGCGAGCGCGGACGCTCCACGATCTGTTGGTGGTCCGATGCTCCGGGCGTCGCATCGTTTGTCAAGCCGTCGATATGCCGATCCCGTGGCTCGATTACCATATTTTAACGCCAGCGTTATTGGCTCGCCACCGGCTACCGGAATATTAAAAGGCACGGCTGCGCGTGTGCGTGCGTTGCGAGGCGAGATCTGTTCTCCGCTTCTGAATCTCGCCTTGAATAGATAAGCTTCCTGCGTCGCGCAGATCGCAGAATCGGTAGCGTGCGTAATGATCCTTGATATCGCGCTGGAATGCTCGGCGCGCGATTAGGGTTTAATGATTCGCCGTAGCGTCGGCCGAGTCCCCGCATCTCCGCAGCATAAATTGATAGCACCGCGTGTATAAACTTTCTATTATCAAATTATTTATAAGAAGAGGAATTCTATTACGCGGCCATTTATCATGTATGCATTATACGACAATTCGCATCGTAATGAAACCGTAATAAAGTCAAACTGTACGTCAAGCGCGTCCTACGTGACGCTCCGCAATTCCTGCCGGCTTTCGATTATTCACAGATCAAATCAAGAAATTGACATCGTTTCCTCAAGTCGTACGGCCGGAGTGCCGGATGCAGCGCGCCGTTTTTGATTTCCGGCGAAATCCGTGGCTCGAGTAGATGAGGCGAGAGGGGAGAGGGGGGGGAAACGTGAGAGCGAGAGCGTCTCGGGTCGGCACCCGGAGGGGGATGAGTAGTCAATTTCCTTTCAGCGACACCGGTGACATCGGCGAAGGTGACGGGACCATTTATAACGGGCGCTAATAGATCCCCGGTAAGCCGGCGTGAGGCCGTTTTACAGGTTTTCCGTCAACATCGAAATACATCAGACCGGTATAGCCGGCCGCATCGCCCGGCGACTAATGGTCGTCGACGTCTACCCCGACGTTCTTGTCGTCGGGACGCGCGAGTGACGAAGTCAGACGGCGTCACCGGCGACACCCCGATTCAAGAATCGTTTCCGACTTGATAAATCGACGATATCCGAAAAATTTGTCCTGCCCCACCCGCGTAGCTTTCACGGGCCATTGAAACGTTAAACGCCCCGTGAATCGGGAGAAACTTGTTTTCCCTTCCTCGAGCGTGGAAATTTCGGCAGGAGTGGAACGGGACCGCTGATCGTTTGATAATATAACAATGCGAAGAGTTAATGCCTTGCCAATTCTCGCGATTTAAAGAAACACGTCGATATTCGCGCCGTTGTTTTATTTTTAAATTTATCGTGCCAGCATTTTATCAATGATAACAATTACAGAAACTTGATTAATCATTGTATCATTGTGAAATACTTTCCGCGTACGAGGTTGCTTCATATAAATCGAATTGAATTAAAAAAGTATTTATTGAGAAAACTCGAGATCCAGCATGTTGAAGAAACATTCTTTTGTCCATATCCGCATCCAGCGGCTGTACACGATTAATCTAAGCCAATCGAAGTCTTTCTCTCGCAGGAGGCATACTCGCATGCGTCCGTACACGATCGGGAATCATTCATGTCCTGCTGGCTAGTAAATGGCCCGGTCCGCCAAAGTTGAGCGGCATTGACAGGAGATTGGAATCATTGACTCGGCATCCGTTGCGCCGGTCGACGATCAGATATGTCGAACTCACACACGACACAACGCAGTCGTGACGTATGTACGTGCAACCCGTCGCGGGAAGGTGCTGGTATGAAATTTAAGACACTCGCCTGGTCGGCTCTTCGTTATTCTTCGCGGTAAACGCTGGCAGCCATGATTCATGGTATACCGGCCGTAATAATTCGTCATGACTTCTGCTCATTCGTCATTTGACGGGGAAATGCTCAACGTCGATGCGCAAGCACCCGTGATGTTCACGAAATAACGTGACTTTCTATCAGTTATTGCTATTACGATACCGAATAAAAAGCACGCGATACAAATTCGCTTATAACTCAGTTACGAAAACTTAAAAAGTTCTGATATTTGTTTATTTATTAAATACATAAATATATATCTAAATGTAAGTAAAAATATTTCAAGCAAGTTTTGTTGTCATAATCTGTGCGAATATTTATAAAATAGAAAAATAAATACGAAACAAGAGATACAGTTTTAATTCTCTGAGATGCGAAGTGGGAGACGATCGGGCTGGCGATTTCAGCTTGCACAGAAATAATTATGGGCGCAATAAAATCTAATGGGTCGAGGGTGGGGAGCGGAAAGGGTTCGATGAATCTTTCAACCGCGCTTCATCAGCATCGAGCTCGCACGAGAAGCAGAGAGGGACTGGTCCCTGATTGCCCGCAAACGAAGTAGACGGCCGATTTCCGCTTACGAGTGGAAGTAATTTGGAGTGTAAGGAATTTCGGACCACCAAAGGTGACCACCGTCGATCGGCTGAATGGAATCCGTTGTGGCCACTTCGCTTGTCGATCGAGGAGCGTCAGCGTCAGGAGGATTGGAGACTCATCTCCGTGCACTCGACTCAAGTATCGACGACTCACTATAATAATCTGACAGGCCTCGATCTCGTGCTCCAAGATTCCTCGGATCCTCGCACAGAGGCGTCTATCTCTCCGCTTCTCCTCTTCGCTCTTGTATAAACAGCGATATTTTGATTTGAAGAAAAATAATGGCCGTTGTATAGGTGCATGCAAATATATCGTTAAACAAGAAAATACATAAAGGATTTATCCATTGGAAATCAACAAGAAGAAAACTGTTGTAAATTGAGATAAAAAGAGCTTGCAATAGTCTACGGAAATAAAAATAACATCGACTTGTGTTTATTTATTTTTTTTTTTTACTTTTAATATAGGCTGCGGTTGATTTCTGATGCTTCTATGTCGGGAATAATATTGCTTAATCATCGCCCTATAGAACCTGTTCGAATAGCACATCTCATGCACCAATACGCTGAAGAAAAAAAATTACTAGGATTTTCTCCGTTAAATAGATGATTACACGCTCGACCGTTTACTCAAATTGAAAATTTTCTACTTAATTTTATCGTTTACCTTAGATCGTTTTTTATTCCAATTAGCTCATTAATCCCTCTTTGCGTCAGTTATAGAAGGTTATTTATGGATATAGAGTGTGCAGCCGACATCTCAAAAGTCGATGAGAAAAACATTCGACAATAGATTCCGCTCATTTATTACACAAAATAAAATTCATTAAACTTTAAATTATAGATGTGCATTAAGACTTATCTTCAAGTACTTTAGCATCACATTAAAAACGATAAATGACAGTCTATATCGTGCGCAAATATTCGTTACATGTTTCACATCCATTATTTTCTGCCCGCGAATGTCCTGCTACGTAGCTTCGATACGATCTGGCTCGAGTAAATGGAGAGCCGAGTTACTCTTCTTCTGGCAACAACGACGTCTTAAGCTGCTTGGGCGCATTGTTGCTGCTAATGGGCCTGCAGCCACTTCGCAGCTACCGCTTGCAGCCTAATTATGATTTATAGTCCTCGTACCTACAGCATCGGGCATCGAACACCCTCTGACCAAGGTAACCTCGTAATCGTTGTCCTCCCACCAGTGTCCATGGGTTATTTGCAGGTATAGCCAAGATCATTCCGCGTCCTCAAAGGCGCGAGTATCAATGACATTGAAATGTATATTTATTCATTTATTTATATCATTATCAGTATATTATTACGCGGTAATAAATTATTTCACTTTAATCACAAGCAAGTAACGCAAAAGCGTAGTACGCCATTGTAATTTTTTTTACTGCACGTTCTCGTAGGAACGATCCATACAATCATATGGCTTTAATGAACTCACGAATCCACTCTTATCGTACATGGACGCTCCCATACATTTTTACACAATACACGCGCCTGTGCGTACATATTTTTATAAATAATAATATAACAGATAATTGAAGAAAAATACAAGCGAAAGACAATTTAAACTAAAAAGAAAAAAAATAAGAGATCATATATTAGATGTATTAAAAATTTTTATTAAACTAAATGCACTATAAAAACTTAAAAAAATGCAAGATAGGTTTGATTTGCTTTTTATTTGACGCATTTTAACCAAGCCGACAGGTTTTGGAATTCTTCATCTCGTAAGACGGACCGGAAATCTTTTCATCTTACTAGCACCGGCAACACGAAGAGTCGGCAGTGTCGATGCATTACAATGCATCCCCGCACTCACATATACTGATGTCTTTCACGTTCGATTTAATACACGAATACTGCTAACGATGCCTACATTATAGAAACACGAGCCATCGTGGGCGACACGGCTCTCTAATGCACCGATCGGTCGTGACCCAGACGAAAGGTTTTTGTTAGGACAGGGCGGGTGAGGATAGAAGGAAAGGGCGGGTGAACTGTAGGCAGATTTCAATATTTATAACTTATTGTCTCAAACTTACTGACACGGCCAAAAAAGATCTCATAGAAACGCCAGACGAATTTTATATATGTTTCTTTGTGAGGACTCGTTCTTGTTGTTAGATTCTCACTTTCGCTCGACGAGATTTCCTTGGCATCAAATCACATTTCTCGCTAGACACTAGTGAGAAAGTTTTCGATTTTATAACTCATAATTAGAAATACTTCTTATTTCGTTTCGATAAAACAAGACAATATAGATGTGCACAATTACGAATAAGAATTTTATTGAGACATGGATTTATTGTTTCGTAAATATATTTTTCGCGATTATTATAAAGAATAAATCAAACGATAGATATAATTTCTTTTACAAAAATGTTTATATCTCCAATATACAGTAATTTCTTTTTCTTTAAAATCGTTAAGATCGACATTTTTAATACCTTGTACTTTTTTACTAAAAATAACGTAGCATAAATCGCACAAAGATACATGCACGCAACAATCAATATGATTAATCGACCATAGACTTTGAAATGGAAAGTCGAAGGAAGCGGAAAAGGAAACAAAACGGTGGAGCGAGAGAGTCGGCGAGTACCAAGAAGCCGGAGCCAGTCGTGGTATCACCGAACCAACCGTGTGATGTATGTCCCCGTCTTGTCGTCCGAGTCCGCGTGTCCGCATCAAGTTTATATCGCGGTAATCAAATCGCCCGGCATAAATTTCGCTTATGCACAGTTGTGCGCGTGAAAGTGACCACGGCGAAATTAGCCGAATCGAAAAAGAGGCGCAGCTGCCCGCGCGTTTGTTTACGCATTGCGAGTATGTGTGTATGTGTGTGTGAGTATATTTATTGTTTTATCCGCACATTGGGTTTTTTCATTACGAAAAAAACACGGTAGCTTTACCGATAATCAACTGTCCGATAAAGAATGGATTGTATTGCGTGGCTTACCAAATAGATGATATCAAGATCTGTATCGGCAATTTCACACACCTACATGCACATATTCATTTTATTTATCGCAAAAGCGTTGGTATTGGAAATATGGTGGATTACGATAATCAGAAAATATTGTTAAGATGTTTTCGGGATTGTTTAAGTTTATTATAACATTCCATCGTATATATATGAGCTTATATATATATAAGATAATGTATTTTTTTTTAGCAACAGCGGGGTACCAGTCGCTCTTAAAACGTTCCTGAACTTTGTGCTCACTTTCCTACGTTGTCTCCTCTTTCCTCTTTCTTCTCTACCGGGCCCCGCGTCCTCAGCGTCGTTTTCCTCTCACTCGGTTGCACGAGCGCAGCCCGTAAACGAGATAACGAGATCAAATTTATGGCACCAGATCCCCAACGAAAATATGATAATCGCAGCTAATGCCGAATACCGGGCAAGAAGGACCGGAGTTCCGCGAGACAGGCGACGCGGACAAGTGGGGACAATGATTTTGTCCTTTGCGCCCAATCGCTCTTTTCGAACCACTCAGAATCGTCCTTATTACCGAACAAAGAACTCAGCCACGCAAACACGATCGTATGTTCTCCAAACCTTCGTCTTCCTTAAAGGCTGTTCCATGTTGCCAAAAATATTTTTCTGCCGTATCATTGATTTAAACTAGAGCTTCGGATATTTCATTTTACTGCAGTATCGGAATCCCAAAAAAAGACTTATCAACGGCGAAGAATTATATCGTTATTCGTAAAAGATTCATCAAAAGATTTGTAGTACACGATACCTCGCTTTAGCGCATTATAATCATCTGTATGCGTAGGTAGATTGCTATCGCCTTTTATCTAAAATTTTGACGGTATTACTTTGCGCTCCAAACAAATCCTGTGATGTCTACAAATTTCGAAAGCACGACGATTATAAATTAATCCGAAATTCGTGTAAACAGGCTCTATCGCGTTGCATCGCGCCTACCAATCAGGATGCGTTTCTCGTTTGTCGACAAGCTCTTTCTCTTTCTCGCGTTTTTCTTGATTTTTTTCCTCTTTCCTCTTCTTTATCTCTCTCTCTCTCTCTCTCCCTTTTCCCTCGCTCTTTACCTGGCCTCGCGTCCCTTTTCTTTTTTAATATCGCCGTGTATTTTATATTTCTGAAATCCTATCTGATCCTCGTGGACTGATTTATATGCGCGATGATACACGCGTGCCGCCACTGCCAACGAGCAGGAGAAGCACCGAGAGAGGAGCCATCATATCTGAGGGAATCATCGGGCGGCGCAAACAGAAAATAACTGGGTTACGTTTAGTTTTATTTGGCACTGCTCGTGGGAGGGAAGAGGAGAAGATGCGAAGGGCGGCGGGACCGAGAGGGGGAGAGAAAGAGAAGAAAACGGTCGGTATAAGATGGGGACACGTTATTGTTCTTGGAATGATTCCAAATAAAGATTTCACCGCGGTTCACGATATGTAGGAACCTGAATAATAAAATCCCGGCGACGGCACCGGTCTAACCCTAAGTTCAGTCCTGCTGCCGGTTAGTCGGCGGCTGCGTACACGGCGGCGAGGTAAAGTGTAAAAGGTCGTGTCGTCGTAACAAATTGTCCCGCCTGGATTTACCTCAGTCGGCCGCTTTCGAGATATCAAAATGAAACGATTATCCGCGGTAGACGTTCTACTTGGAATCAGCTTCCTTTGTAGGCGCTCCTCGGCGACGCGCCCTTGCACGAGCCGCCGCGGCGGCGTGTCACGAGGAGTTCTCCCTTTCAAACATGGTCTTCAGATCGTGAGACTTCAGATTCCGCGAATGATAACAGGTTGAAGCATCCACAATCGTCACGGTCGACTGCCGTCGCTGTTTTCCTACGAATCGGGTCTTCAGAGAAGAACAAACTACACGACGGAACGTCCGCAGATTTTTCCGTTTCGAGTGCTTCTGCCATTTTTCTTGTTTCCTTGTTACAAGGAGGAATAATTTCAAAAGTGATCCGAGGAACGGTCCTCTGCAAAGACTACTCAGGAGCGTAGAAAACCTTTAGCAGATAACCCCATCAGGTATAAAAGAGCCGTTCGTTATACTCAGTTACTGTAGTTACCAGGTAGGTAGGGGTCGCGGATGCCTGACCGTAAGAGGAACGTAAAAACAATGTATAATATCATCCGACCAAGTAGCCGAGGGTACGAAGCCAACGGGTGGCGGCAGCGACGAGAAAGCCGGGAGGGGGGTAGTGGGACGACAGAGGGCGAGGTGGGAGCACTCAATTCATCAAGGAGTCGACGGCACGTAATTTAAGACTGCTTTTAACTCTTGGGTGTCGCAATTTATGTGAGCTTCTTACAAAAGAATGGCGCTCTTTTCGCTCCCGTACACACCACCACGAGCCAACGAGCGGGCCATCGCCATCCGGAGCCCCATCTACCTCTCGGTTACGGTGGCTTGTACCACCCCCTGAAAACCCACCCTCCCTACGCCGCCGGGTTCCGACGTCCTGAGATCCGCCGGCGCGCAACGATGCCACCGCGCCGCTCGGCTCCCCCGCCTTGGTAGTGGTTTTCTACTCGCGAGTGTGAACGATCCCGCGTGTGTTGATATAGACGGGTTTTTTTTCTCCCCCTCCCGACCAATTTGTCACAGATTAGGCGGGTTATAAATTCGCGCCGCGTTACCGCGTCCGGTCCACCTTGCAATTAATGTTCATTGGAACGCCGATGAAACCGCATATATTCAAACAAACCGTCGAAAGTATCGACCGTTTATATTTATTATTTTAATTCACATTATGATTCGTATTACAGTAGTAATAAAAATAACATGACTACATTGAAAAAAAATTCTGGTTAAAAACGGACGAATCAGAAAAATCTTGTAGGATTGAGCAAATATTCTGGTTTTTATAAGTTATAAAGTTTGTATTGAGGTCTATTATAATAACCAGAATTTCTATTATAATAACTAGAATATTTGATCAATCCTACAAGATTTTCTGATTCGTCCGTTTTTAAATAGAATTTTTTTTTCAGTGTAAGTAAATTTTTAATAATTAGAAAGCGAACGAACAATCCTTGAACTTGAAAATAGAAGACGTAATTTGGACGAATTCAACATTTTTTTAAGCAATCGCCATAGATGATTTTAAACGGCGATCGAAGGTATCGTGCAAATTAACTTGATACAACTTTCACAGGCGAACCATTCTGCGACAACTTTTTATCGAGCCGCGCGAAATGACGGGCTCAAAATTTACATCCGCGCGTTAAAGCACACTGAAATGCGCCGCGAGGAAAAGTGCGCACCGACCCGTTCGCGTTTCTCGCGAGCGGATGGACATCGGCGAGAATTAATTGATCGTAATTCTCGCGAGGTCGTATACATAATTAACGAGCGGATATACCACCTGTACCTACGCGAGCTCGCCGTCCTCCTTCAGCACACGTACCGCATGAACGGATCAAGTGGAGATTCTCCGTTGGACCCTGCCGAGCCGCGCCCGGTAGCCGTAAGAGGCGGCTCCGCTTCTCTGGACGTTATCAAATCATCGTTTGTTTACGCCTAATCCTTGAATTAATGATTAGGACACCCTTTCCACGTAGCATGATGCGACGGATCTTAAAGCTTGCCGCGCAGATGCCCTGTACCGGGTGTCCTCCTTCGAGTTGGACGGACTTCTCACAGATTTCTCGCCCGATAGAACTGAAGTATCGGAATAAAGTGTTACGTAGAATCTAACGGAATCTGAAGCGACAAATTCGTGAATGGTCTTTTTAAATTATGATAACGATCTAGATTTATAACAACGTTTTCGAAAAAAGGCATTTCTCACTGCGTTACTCTCTCTCTCTCTCCACTTAAATTATATTTATTAAAATTATCGTAAACTCAGGCTGCACATAAATCTTTTTATCTGATCTCTTCATCTTTTTTATCTTCCGCAAGAAATTTTATTTTGCATACGCGCGGATTATTTTTATATTTCCGATGTTCCTTCGAGTTACAGAATTACAATCAGCTCCACTTCAAATAGTCTCACGTATCATCGATCTCGTGCACGTAAAGACTCATTTATGAATCATCGGAGCTTCCGTTTTCTCCAGAACGTATATAAATAGAACTTAAACGCGCTGCGAAATCAATGAGTGGTGCGTCGTGCTGACGAACTCTCCACCCGTTACATCCTTCAAACTATACGTAGACTCGGTGGCCGGAATATATCCCCTTAATTATCCTATGTGTGCATTCTGAGTGTGAACTCTCCATTAATCATAGGAGAAGAGAAGGGTAGCCGTTGCTATAGCCCGAGCGATTTTAATTCAGACTGGCCGCTCCATATGTATTCTACGGTGCCCACGGGATCATTAGTAACCTTAGGTGGACACCTCCGAGTCGTTCTTCATTCTGATGATGCTACTGCCTCGGTATCCGCCGATCCACGCCGTCATTGGCGAACCGAGCCGTCCTCGCGTCGCGTCGCGTCGCGTCGATTCCATCGCAAACATACGTCTGCGATTGACCAACTCTCAGTCTTTCTGCGAAAGCTTCAGTATTGCAGACTAAGTAAAGTCGTAGTTGCCGTCTAAATCATAGTCATACTCGCGAATGAATTTTATAAATTTTATATACTATAAACGTAATTATTACAAGACCACTAAGTTAATTTTAAAAATATCGGTAAATATTAAAGCAGTATTTTGCACAGTTACGTATTATATGCGACAGCTTTGAAGAACGACAGCTAATTGGAATAGGAACGAAGAAAATGTAACGGATGAGTGTTATGAAATTTTTAGATGACTTTTATTTGGATAAAATAATTCTGCATGTGCAGCGAAATGCGTTTACCGTACATTAATCGTTCGGCAGATAGGATACACTCATGTGCCATGGCATAACGACCATTTCATGGTGAAATAACGTATAAAATGAACTGGCTATAAAGTCCGTAGCTACCCGGGCAACGCGACCAAGTTATTTGTACTTCGGCTCGACTATGTTTGTAACGCGTATATTCCATAATTTGACACCCTCCACCTTCACTGGGCATTGTAACCTACGCCCGTATATTGAACGTATATCAGTATAATCCGTCTTATAAAACTAAATCTTGCAGATTCTCTGCCACCCGCGAATATTACCGTGAGAATTCTCGATGCATTGCCCAATGAGGTTGCGTTTCTGCAATAATATTGATGGAATTTTATCTATCTATATGTAGGTGATACAATTGTGGCTAAAAAAATTCACACAGTTTAATTATATTTTTAAAAAATATTTAAATGTGCGTACTTTTAAACAGCCGCGTTTGTGAAAAACAACTTCTGCATATCTCTTAAATCTTAAATCCTTTTCTCTTTCGTGACCATAAATATTTTATTTATTGGACATATAAAATACAACGCACATTAATTTTGTTGGACCCTCCACTGTGAGGAAGTTTAAAGTTCTCAATTTATATATATATATATTTATATGTATATATATAAAAGAATCGATACGCCACATTCTATCCATATTCAATAATACCGCGATTTTATCGCCGCACCGATCTTCTACAATCTACATATCGCGCACAGCCTCCAGCGATAACGTCATCGTGGCTCGATCGTCGCGGGATGGAAACGCGTAAATATTCCCAATATTCTCACAAGATCTCCCGAAGGCAACTCTCGCCGTACGAGAGAAAGGATACGGTTAATTCGCCGCACGGTCCTCTCTGCGAGTCCATGTCGGCGACCACACGCGGATATAGCCGAAGGCGGCGAGCTGCCGTCGATACATCCTCGTCGATACGGACACGTGTTGGCCGACACCCCGCAACACAGCCTCGCGGTCCCCTCCCGCGGGCCCCTCCGGCCGACTCGTAAACATACAATGCACGCGGCCTTATGCGATATTATACGCGGCGCGGCCACGGCGCGTTATGCTCCGTAACAGCATTCAGAGACGCAGGCTAAACGCATTCGTGACTTTTTAAAAATGTTGCGATTACGTCACGACACGCACGGTGCCCTGGGCTAGCAGGGCCTCATTAGTCCGGCTGATCGGTCTTTGTTTCTCCGAGTCGCGGAAGAGGGTGGAAAAACAAAAGCGATTCGCGGGCGGTGAGATCAAAAGGTGCTCTCGGAAGTGTCCCCGAGGCCGCGCACGTCGCCGGTACACAAGATGTTTGTTCGGTTTTCACGAACAAAGTAGTATTTCCTGCATTATAATGTCGGCAAATAATTGTTCTTTACTACCAATGCCGAAGCAATAGCAATTGTTGACTCTCGGAAACAGAGGCTACGATTCGTATTATTTCTCTACGTCACGCGATCGTCTCAAAGAACGCGTAACTAGCCGCGCAATATATTTAAGACACGTCGAAACGCATAACGAACGCATCTCGATGCTCGCCAGTGGTGGTGCGTGGGTCTGCATAGCGCGGGATAGTCTATATTCTCAGGACAGAGAGCGTTCAAGAGTCTACCGATGCGAAAGATCATCAGGTGCAATGGCTCATTGACGCGTTGCGTCAGGAGTTTTGCAAGGACGACCGAAGGTTGCGACCGCGCGGCGAAATCTATATAATCGATTCTGATTGCATTGAAGCCCGGTAGTAGTGGCGTTGATTGGTGCATTCATAAATATCCATTAGTGGACAATGTCGGTAATGATCGAGCGTGCGGGCTACGCCCTGCCGTGCTGAAGGGCTCCTGGTAGCTCTCTTCTGGTAGCTTTCGTAGCTGAGAAACAAGACTCGATCGTAGCACGCCATCCGTCTGCATCTCGACGTTTCGTCCTCTTTTTTTACCCTTCCATAGGCGCACCTTTTTTTCCCTCGTCTCTCCCCCCTCCCCCACCA
>VBVQ01001793.1:0-10590 GCA_011636635.1 Tetramorium simillimum | reverse complement strand
CCCCCGTCTCGCTCTCCCAGTGTATCTTCCATCCTTTCTCTCTTTCGACTTGGTCGTCTCGTTGGAATGCCTGCCGGATGAACGCATTCGATTTCGGGCCATAATATATCGGGTGACCTTCGATCGACGATGGGCGTAGAAAATGAGCAACGGTCGGGCCTGAGCCCAAGGCCAGCTTCGACGGATGCATTGGTCGTCGATGTCCGAATTTAACCTAACGAATGTGGGATTATACTGTTTCATTAATCCTTTTAGCATATCTTATAAGATATATTAGAGATTGTGAGAGATCAGACGATAATGCCTTTGGAATTCCGGTACGATTTCATAGTTATCATTGTCACGTTATCGTGAATTCATTAACACTCTCTGCAAAAAGTATTTTTATTTTAAAAATATAAAGCAGCCAACGGTTGCTCGCTGACGTAAAGTCGACGGAAATAAATCCAATCCCGAGAATACACATAAAGATGTCGATAAGTGATACACTATTTTTAAAGGTACATCACGATGTTACATATAACATCAACGCGTTATATCGATGGGAAACATCGATTAGCAATGGGATCGGATTTACGATTGTGATCCAATCAAATCCTCCACGTAAAACTGGTTATATCGTTCGTACCAATTAGAAAACTCGTTTCCGCACCGGCGGAGATAGCGGCCGTGATCGTTTCTGATCTTGATCCGCAATTAGTTCCGCCGTTGCCTCGCTAATGCTTTGGCTCGTTAAAATTTATCCCATTTTTATGCAATAAGCAGTTTACTGTACCTTACCGTAGCCACTGGCTGATTCTTCGGATAAACCCGACAATTTATATTCTCTCAAAGAAACAGACGATATTTTTCGGCAATCTTTTTCGCGCGCTATCTCATCTCGCTCTTTTGTGGAAAGAGGCAAGTGGCCAGTTTTACGGCCACTTACATCTAGTCACGGAAGATTGTCGCTCCAACTTTTATGTGTGACATAATTTTTAGGTAAAGGTAAAGAAAAAAAAATCGCGGATAGATCAATTTGCATTCGAGAGAATAGGTATGTTTATTAATGGAAATGTATGCATGCACTGAAAAAAAATTCAGGTTAAAAACGGATGAATCAGAAAATCTCGTAGGATTGATCAAATATTCTGGTTATTATAATAGAACTCACTACTTTATAACTTATAATAACCAGAATTCCTATTATAATAATCAAAATATTTGATCAATCCTACAAGATTTTTCTGATTCGTCCGTTTTCAACTGGAATTTTTTTTCAGTGTGCCATTCTTCACGTCGGACGATACAAGCGGTCATAAAATTTTACGTGCATAATTAATAATTTATATATTTTTTTAATAACCAATAATTGGTAAATAATTTAGTATGTCTTTTATATGTCTTTTAAATGAGTGTGGCAAAAAGCAGATGTTTTAAAAAGGATTGCACAACGATTGGCGAATACATACCTATGTCGGAATTCAACATCTCGTTTGTTCGATGATAAAAAAGTGCACGAAACATTCGGCGGGCTTTCAATGTTTTCACACGCGTTCTTCTCTACAAGAGAGAGACTTTAATCTCGCAACCGATTGATATGATGCTGCGAGATTGGGCATTGGCGCGAAACGCGTGGATCGGTCGGGCGAGCGCCGCGAGGGAGATTTTCAGGTCCGTTAGATGAGAAAACCAGTCCTTCGATAGCTCTGACCCCTTCGCATCTCCGCGATCTCCTCTAATCTGCCGGGGCACAAATCTATATACCCACACAGGCGCGCGATACACGCGTAGACCCGCGACCACGACTGATACACGGCACGGTGGGGCCCGGGCTCCGACAATGGGGGAGTTACCTGTTGAGCATACAGACAGGTGACACCCCGCGTCCTTTATTCCGTATATCCGTTGCGTCGTATTTTATCGGTCGGAAAGTTTGATTTCTCGTAACGGCGGCGGGGGTCACAATAAAAATCCGTCGCCGGCTCCCACGCCGATCAGCAGTCAAGAGTGGGGGCCGGATTACTTTCATAAATTTTCCCCCACTGACGCGGCCGCATTCGTCGATCGCATCGCGCCTCGCCGAGGATGAGTAATCCGGAGGTGGCATTGTGGCGCGGTGCCCATGTGTACATTGCATCGCTCCGCTTTGAGCGATCGAAGAAGAGCTTCGGGAAATTGGTGGAGAGCAAAAAAAAAAACTGACGCACTTCGAATTAGTTGGGGTGGGATTTTTGGAGTAATCGTTAAATTCTCGCGTAGATTTTCTCTCATTTGCACACGACTCGAACGTTCTCGTGATATCACAATAGCTTGTGATATCAATTTTCAGGATCAAGGGGATATTTATATTTATCGCAAATAACTTTCCAATGTGAATCAGCGTGAAATTTAAAATTGAGCGCTATACGTCAAAGGGGTGGGCTACGTCGGCTGTGTCTGTGGGCGGGCTGTTTTCGATTCCAGAGATTTCCGAAGACTTAGCATACTCGTTCGAAACATATCATCGCGGCAAGTATAAATTAGAATCGATCAACTTCGCTTTTCCAAACTTTCTCCAGATTAGCATCACGTCTGGCAGTTATAATTTGTGAGCGACCCCCGCTGAGGCGCGTTGTGAGTCGGGGGTATTCCGGGCCCTTCTGAACGAAACGTCACGTGGACAGTACCCTCGTCAATATCGATACACTCACCCAGATCCTACATATTGGAGTACCCTACGAAATTGGAGTCGAACATCTCACGGATGCCAGTCGTGAACCAAATTAAAATCCTGTCAGAATAATAATACCATGCTAACATCCCTTTGGAATTCCAGATCTTTACTCATGCGCCTTTAGACAAATTCCTATGATAATTCGCCACGTTTAAAAAATTGTGACAACTGCCTCGAGTAACTGCAGCTGCATTGTTGCGTAGTACTGAGACTTTACATTAAGATTTACGTAATGATTGTTCTGTTTAAAATAAAAAACTATAACAGAATAACTGAAAACGATAAACAATTATTAAATCTGTCACATAATTTATTTACACAAGTATTTATTTTAATATATCAACAGAGAGAAAATACAAATTATCGAATGAAAATGGAGAATTAAATTATTTCATGCAATTACAAACAAACAGTTTGATTTTGCATTATGTGTATATGTATACGGATTTATTTATATATAGATATATATATATAAATTTTTTTCTTTTATTGGCCAATGGAAATTCGTTCTTGAGAACGTAAAAGTTACGCAGGTGCTCCGGATAATCCGCTTCGCTGTTGCACTTCCGGGAGAGCACTGCATGTGGCAATCTTCCCCGAAGCAGCCCTGAGATTCTCCCCTGAAACGATCGGTGCGTACGGTTGGCGATAAAGCCGTATGTACAGCGGTGCTCCATATATTACGCGGATCGTAATCGGTCGTACGGAGATTACGGATGAAACCGCATAATCCGTGTGCGGCTCCTTTTCGAGGCTATACCGGGTGTACCGATTCTTACTTAACGATTCAACGGAGTAAAAAAAGAATACGGTTCGTTCATCTTTACTTCCTCCCACATTGACGATCACATTGATGACATTCATATGAATACACTTCTCTTTACAGGATTTATACTTGCTAAATCGATTACCGGTAAACTTGACAATGCAGCAGCAACGTTTGTCTTCGTCCCTCCCGCCTCTTACGTGTTCACATATTTTGCATGTCACAACAACCACTCCAAACACACGTCGGTATAATCGTTATTTTCGTCAGTGATTGCATTCCCGAGAAGGGGGTGAGTGCAAAATCAGACCAAATAATTATTATAGAAAATACTTGCATAATAATATCATCATCAATAATTTCCATTCGTGTCACAGCGACTGTCAGATTTTGCTCATTAGTAACATTTATATTTTGCTCCTTACACGAGAAACCTGCTAAAGATGTAACCATTTCGGTCACTAAATTGAGAAATATCTAATCTATTTATAAATTTTAACTGAGAGATTACTTAAGTGAATTAGTATTTTAAGTATAGCATTTTAAGACTGTACAAGAAGGACTAAATAAGTTATTTCAACAGTGAAAGTGTCACAATGCTTATGTAGTAGCAAAGAGTGTAACATCGCAAAAATAAGTGAATGTAGTGACAGGAAAAATCTTTAAAATTTGCTGAAGCGATCGAAGAAGAAAATCGAAGGTATAAATTCTGCGGCAAGCGCATCCAAGAAGGGCGCGCATGTCGAACAGCGGAAATCCGCGCTTCCTCCCGCGTCATCCACGAGACGATCAAAGTTCAACCTCCATAATCTGGCCTAATCATGGCCCGGTGCCCCCGCGTCTCGACTCGCTAACTTCTGTGACGTGTGCCAAGTCGCGGCGGGTTGCGCGCGGATCCGAGAGAGGGGCGGGGTGGTAGAACGTAGGATGAAGGGGAGAGCGAGAGGTGGTATCAGTATCGCTCCGAGTAGGTTGCCAGGCGGGAATAAACCGTTTATCCCATATTATAATTAGTTAAATTCTTCGGGACGTGGAGGTGTCTTTACACGTCACTCAGCCCACTTCGCTTCCAGGCTCATCCACCCTCTCCGCTCCACCTCTTACACCCCCCTTTTGCCCACCCTAGCCTCCTTCTTCCATCGCTCTCCTTCCCCGCCACGACAGAGACGAGCCAGCCGTCCCGACTTAAGTCGTTCACCCGCCTTAGTCACGCGCGCGAGAGCTACGTAAGATATTAAACTATCTGAAAATTAGTTAAGTCTTGTTTAAAAGTTAGTCCCGACCAACCGGGCAAGTATTGGCCGCAGGCTAACGACGACAGGGAAAATCGACAGCGCGTATCTCAGTCGCGAAAGAGTAGATTCGTAGGCAAGAACGTACAATGGAATTCAATCTCGTTTTTATAACAAATTGAAATTTATTATTTAATCTAACATTGTAGCAGTTTCCTATGTTTCTTTTACTTTCTATTCCTGAGAAAAGAATAGAATAAAATAGTTAAATTTATGAATCAACAGTATCTCGTTAAACGTTTCCATACAATGTTACATATATTTTCTTCCCAGATTTTTAGAAAATAATCGACAAAGGGAGAGACACACGACGAGCACTTGTCGCATAATTAGCGAATTAAGAAAAGTTCCTTAATCAGCGACTAAATATTCGCGTTAACAAGTGAATCTCGCAAAGAAGCTAAATGCGTTTGACACGTTAACGTCTGTTTTCTCGTCTTACACTCTTGCGGGAATCTGAAGGTGTACGCACGTCCCTTAAGGGCATGTTACAGTACTCTTCGAGCCACTTCAGATCCTCTCGCTCCGATACCTTCGCCCGTATCATTACGTACCTACCCTCGAACGAACTCTGATGCGTACCTTGTGCCTCTGCAGCACAAACGTTTCTCTGCCAACCGCGGCGCGTCGATGCAAGTCGAATAAAACGTATATTTAAAATTTTCACTGAATGTATCTCAGTTTCTGCCTGAGGTGCGCGATATGGGCAGACAATGTTCCTGTTAACATAAACGTTGTAATTTGTCTAATGGAAGTGTATGATAAGAATATTATTATTTGCCTCTGCACACCCGTTATAAATTATGCATGCATTGCACTGGCAGGTTGCGGCAGTTAGAACTATAGATACAGGAGTCACCGGCGTGTACTTAACGCGAAACTTTGAATTAAATTTAAGACCGAGTACACGGAAGAAAACCTAAGGATTTACGTAAACTCTTTAAGTAACTGATTTCCCAGCAGCAGTTTGTCGATGATCTTTTTGGATGATCTAATTTCCGGAGAACTTTACGTCAAACTTGCTCGATCCTCGCTATATCTTCTACTCGATTCTCCTTTCGAGTAACGAAAGAAAATATACATATTTTTTAGCGCTGCGTTGAGCGCGCCAATGCGTCGGAAGGGGTTTTTCGCACGTTCCTCGCACTACTGGCGGACAGTGATCGCTGGTGATCCGAATGATTCGGCGAAAGGCAGTGTCTCAGTCCCACCATCTTCCTGCCCTCCCATCCACGCCCTATTCCATCGACGTCAGGCCCGCCATAACTCGACCAAGCGAAACAGAACGGGGCATACGAGCGACTCGCCGTGGCGGAATCTGTGTGTGGCCACGAAGGCATGTATAAATACGCGAGGAGAGCCGCGTATAACAAGTTATGGCAGATAAATTTATAGCATCTCCAGTGAAACGCCATTACTTTAAATGCACCCCTCTACTCGGGCGAAAGAGCCATCCTCTTCGACCGCACGATTCTTCCTTCTCTCTCCCTCGGCCGCCCCTTCCGCGAGGGCAAAACGGTCTCTATCGGCTTTTACGATTTTTAAATAGCCCGCGTGAACACTTCTGACGTCGCGCTGGTACGACAGCACGTGGCCGTACGCCTTTTGTCTCATGCCCGACCGTTTCAATTCCTCCAGCGGTTGGATGAAACGAATTAATAGCATGCGGCGATTCTTTATGCACAGATAATTAGGCAATTAATCTTCTAGCCAGTAAAGTCATATGCCACTTGGTGCTTTATGATGTTTTCCTCCCAATAACTTCAGCGAAACTTAAAGTTTCACATTCGCATCCACACACACGTACACACATTTGCCTGGAAAATTTAGCTCTTGCTTGACATTCGATATTACAACAACATTAAATATTTATATTAATTGCTGCATTTAATAGTCTCCAATAAATCTTGTAAAAAATTCACTAGGTATTATCGAAGACAAATTATCAAAGTGACAACGTCCACAATGCGCGCGTGCACCGTGTCACGAAACACATTTGGCAATCAACGATCCGCGATCCTTGATCAATTAATCAAGACGACTGTTGCGTCTTTTTGCACACCATGATAATTGCGCATAAATTTTTTGCCGCATCCCGAGACGCTAACAGCGAGCGTCGTCCGCTGATCACAGCGAGTAGCTTTATTAATTCTTTATCGTTATCGCGCAGCTCAGTGCTTAATCGTTTCTTATTTCCATTTAATAACGATGATACGTCATGGGCGATGAAAACGGGGGGGGAGAAAAAAAGGAAGCGGTGAGAGAATGCGAAATGCGAGAGCGCGCGGCTACCGGAAGCCGATTGACGGAGTGACGTCGAGCCGATATCGATCGCGACGCGACCCAAGTAAGAACAAGGGTCTGACCACGGTGGGCCTTCTTCACGGCCGTGGTATGGTGTGCCCTATAAGAAGTGATCGTTACTCCACGCCGCCCTATAATCTACACGGGCTAATGACGTCCATTACGTTACTGCGCGCCTCGGCCGCGCTTCGGACCGCTCGCGTCGTCCGCACGCTTGGCCACGGTCCCCGATACGCGACTCCGGTGGGTGCCGGACTCTCGCAGCCAAGCGTAGCACACGGCCGTGCAGAACACACGCGCGGATGCCCGCGGAATACGTAGACACAGGGCGGCGAGTCGTTTATACAGTTGCAGTCGCGGCGCAATGGATCCTGCGTCCCGTCCCGTCCGCGTTTTGCATTTCATTGGCGACGCGTTCAGAAATTCGACGTGCGAAAAATCTCTCTCTTCCCTTTATTGCGCGCCGTTAGACTTTGGTTTCGGGGACCGAGATAGCTTCATTGCACATACACATTTTTTTTTTGCTGAATTTGGATGAGAATGATACTTTAAATATAATTTTATTGCTATGACGAGATGATCTTGATTTTTAATGAAAATAAATACAACTTAATAATATTTAGTTGGATATAATTACATTGAAAAAAAAATTGATCAAATATTATTATAATAGGAATTCTGGTTATTATAAGTTATAAAGTATTGAGTTTCATTATAATAACCAGAATATTTGATCAATCCTACAAGATTTTCTGATTCGTCCGTTTTTAACCAAAATTTTTTTCAGTGTCGATTTGTTAAAAGTTGGTATGTTCGTTTTGATTTTTTTACTAAGACACTGCAAACCATAATTCTTCGACGTCCTTCTTTAGTCCATCGCCATTTACGAATAATTTGGTACATTTGATAACTAACACGCGTTATTGAGCAAGTACAATAATTGAACACGTCTGGACGCACGTGCAAGAAGACGAAACTGGCTGGTAATTAGCGCATTTGACCATCCCGCTTCGTTAAGACTCTCTGTTGATAATAAATCTCTGATTTATTATCCGGAACGTTTAACTTTTTACGAAGTAGGATAGCACTTTGGCCGAACCCATCCGAATCTTCCGTGGCTCGGCGCCAGGCAGCTGCGGCAAGATTAATGTATATTTATGTACATTTCCGAGCGTTTTTAAGCCGACCAACGTCTTTTCCTCTCGTCTTCGCCAGTCCAGAGTCATCGAATAATCTTCAATATTAACATTAAATTTATCAAGTTTCTCGGCACAAATGATATGGAAATGATATTCGAGAAAATCGAACAAGTGGTCGCGCTATTTTAGCAGGCGCGTTTAACGCAAACTTTCTTGAACGATGGGATCTTTATTCAACAAAGTAGCATTGCAATTAACCGCAGCCGAATGACTACATATGGTAGGCTCATGAAGTAGGTCGGCTGGAATACCGCACGATCTCTGTCGATGTTCGGAACTTTTCGAAAGGAGGGCACATTTCTGCGCTTTGCACGTCGTACCGGGATACGTCGGGTGTATTTATCTAGGTGTCAATACAGTACAAATAGTTCGAAAGTTCCAGTTTGTGCGCACGCATACGCGAAATACGTAGACCTCGCGTACCGGCACGGGCGTACGGTATGTGCGGTCACGTCTCTTGAACTGGCGTAGCTTCGTTGCGAGCGCGCATATCCGTAGCCGAGGAATTTGTTCGAGTGTAGTAAATACCTACTGTTGGGTGCCGTTCCGTCTGACAAAATGAGAAAGACGGGTGGGGAGAGGAACACGCACGCTCGCGAAACTAATCGTCGCGCAAACCTCTGTGTAAGCAAAGTCGTCGCGCTTTGGATAAATTTGCGGAAATGACTGCTATTAAGGGCGGCGTAATTGGCGGATACAATTAACACGCTGGATTACCAGACAATCGAGAGAGGCGGTTTTTATTTCGCGACAAGACAACGGGTTGGGCGTGAATTTTCCATTGAACGCCACTTGACAGCGCCAAAAACGTCGAAGTGTACGCGCGCCCTCGACTCGCACGGGATCGGGGACGAAGGGACGAGAGGGGCGAGAACATCAAACAGGCGAGAAATGCGGAAGAAAGTGCTTCCTGTACTTTGGCGTACGACGGCGGATGGGCTGCGGTGAAAGGTTGGATGTTAGACAGCCTGGAAGAGTCCTTCCAGGCCATTCTGTATTGTAGGCACGAGTAAAACGGGTGTAGCATACGATACGCCTGTCTCCACCTTGCCGATAAGTCGATGCGTGATTAGAGGGTGGCATTGTGCTTTGAGGGTTACCTACCTTACCCCCGCGTCTTCTTCCTCTTCCTCTTGCCGTTCTTGCCGGCAATAATTACAAGCGTGGCACGGGAAGGCACCTCTTTGAGCTTATCGATTGCTTGGCATTAATAATTGCACGCCGAGGCTCGTTGGCTGCGAATAATCACCCTGATCTGCCATCCGTCTCGACGATCCTGTTATAATATTACCATTATCGTTTAACCGGCGAGTGCCCGGTACTGAACGCGCGAACGTTACGCGTTTGTTAAGAATTTTTTTCCGTATATTAATCTTTCTTTATATATAAATAATAATAATCGATTAAATTGCGATGACAGACGGATACATAACAGGTCGTCGCCTGTTTCGCTGCATACGATGACTTTGAGAAAAATACCATTCGGTTATTCTACAACTTGCAACTCTAAGGATAATCTTAGAAAGTATAGGTGGAAGTTGCAAGATCTTTAAGAATGCAGCACGTCAGCTGAAAATTCATCCGCTCTCCCGATCTCGTTGCTCCCTTTCCCCGTTCGGTGCTTCGAGACCTTGCTGAGTTTTGGGGTAAATTTCACGGGTCAAAGTAAATCCGATCTTCGAGGGGAGCCGAGGGGCGCGATAATCGTTACAAACGCGAAGAGAATTCCAGCCGCACAGATTCATCGAGTTTTACATCTATTATTAACATTTGCGATACTCGAGAAAACTGTGCTTACTGATTCGCTAATGTGTTTTCATTTACAATGCTTTCGCAAAGAGCCCAAGCACGAGAGCCAAGATTAATGATGTTATTAATTTTATCAGGCTCGATTACCGATTCATTTATTGCGACCTAGTTCCAAGATACCGCTCTACGTAGAAACTAATTACCCAATAATATGTTTTGTATTAATCATCGATGTCGAGAGAGCGTTACTTGTGTGAAAGTCCGTTCATTAAAACGCGAAAACTTTAGCGCCACTAAATATCCCCGCGTTTGTGCATACCTTTATATGAATTTCTGCTTTTCTTTGCAGCCTTCACGGAGGAAATTCCAGAGACACAACTACTCGGGAGGCCCGGGCGTTTCGCTTTCACGATCGAAGATGTCGTGTTTACCGGATCTACCCTGCAGGTGTCCCCAGGTAAATCAAGTCTCGCCTAAAAGATAAAGAAAGAGAGAAATAGGGTGAGAGAAAGATCCAGTAATAAAGCGGGATATATGCGAAGGGAAGGAGGAAGAGAGAAGGAGAAGGAACGGGCGGGTGGGGAG
>VBVQ01001792.1:0-30581 GCA_011636635.1 Tetramorium simillimum | reverse complement strand
GTGAAAAATAACGTTAAGTAATATATATATATATATATATATAATATATAAAATCTACAAAAATCTTCCTCAGAATTTAAAATTCTTTAGTCTCGCGACCGACGATGATACTCTGTTGCTCATATATACAATATATATATACTAACAAATAAATAGAATACTGTACGAACAATTTCTTGGCAGGAAGTACTCAATGATTTTACGAGCTAATAATAACAAGAAAAGAGACAATAAGAATCGAAGAAAAGATAGAACAGGAGACGAAAGATAAAGCAAGTAACGTATTATTTTCACGTGAATATTTTTACGTTTATATTGCGCAATGCTGCTAACTCAACGGCAGGTCTGCCGTTATAGAAAAGAAAAGTTATTAAGTCCATTCTATATTTTATTAGTGATATTATATGATGAAATTCTTATATTGATCTTCTCCGGTTGTATTTTTTATATTCTAATACATACAATCTTATTTTTTTCTTTACCTCCAAAATCTAAATGAACATGCAATTTTCTTTAAAATGCAAAAAATAAATATAGCTAAAAAAGTTAAATTTATTTTTTATTATTGCTACGAAATTGGAAATCTATGCAAATTCACTTCCGAAGAAAGATAAAATATCGATCTGAGCGACAGTGATCTCGTCTTGTAATACTCGATTTTTTCATGCGGATGAAACTAATCGACATGGTGAACGAATTGACGACACATACGAGATACGTATTCCATTTCGTCCACCAATAGTCGCAAGATCAATTTTCTTTTTTTTTTTTAGCTAAGTTTATCACACGCGATTGTCTAATTGAACACAGAGACAAAATGATGTCCGGGGAATACAGGAACCGTTACACCTAACGTTCCTAAACGTCAAATAATGTACAACGTTTACTGTATGAAGTATCTCATCGTTTAGTTAAGTCTTATATTATGGACAAGTATCCCTAGGCGAATAGGCCCAAGGTCTGTGTTGTAATTCGTGTTGATTTCTGGAACGTGCGGCTCGCGGCCACGGATCCGATTGAAGGAACAGGAAGATAGGAAAAAATATATTACTGATTATCATAATTAATATTATACGTAAAAGTGATTACGAATGGAGAACTGCGAAATCATTTATTCTTAATGCAAATGAATTTAATGTTATATTGATATTCTAATAATTCATAGCAGTTATTATGAACTGTATAATTCCATCATCAACTTGATATTGTTACTAAAAGTATAAATTGTTATTAATTCTGAATTCAAATATAGATTTAGTAACTTATATCATAAACTTATATCACATTGTATATTCTAATCAATGAGTCAAGTTTTTAATTCATAATTATGGAAAGAAATTCTTAAATCTTAGATTTTAAATTTAAAATCAATTTTGCACTGTCATTATAAATGTGCTTCAATTGTCACTTTGTCTTTTAGGCTTTAGCTTTAAAAAAATCTAAAGAACAATTAGAATTAAATTAATCACTCCAAGAAATTGATTTTAAAGAGTATTTCTTTATGCGAGGTTTGTATAGGATTGTAACGGAACTGAGAAGAAAATGCAGGTAAACTTCAACTTCTAAAGATTGCACCTTCTAAAATCGTCATCCGTGGCCGCGAGCTTGTCAGGCGATTAGCGTGTGTTTACGATATCTTCTATGGAGAGGCAAGATGAAACAATCACGTCAGCAGAACGTGCGCGGAATAATACATTACATGCGTATACAAGGAGCAATATCTTCCAAGACACGAACAACATTTCGACTGGCGTCAACCGCCGATTCTCTTTACTTTTTCTGCAGTTTCTCACAAATAATTGAGCTAGGAGCGACCGGTATCCCAGTTTCGCGAGGTCGAGTGTCACAATCGGTTCACATGGATACACATGTACATACACACTTGCATATAGATAATATGTACGTAAATATCCAAATCTTATTCAGTAAAAAAAGAAAAAAGGCAAGGGACGATTCTTTTTTATACAATTGATGTACAATCGTTTAAATAGTAATTCCGAATAAAATTTCGCGAAACTTCCTCGCGACACTGGGATACGAGTACTAATACAGCGTTTCGTTTTTTTTTTATATATATACACGTTCCGCTTCCTTTTCCCTTTCATCGTAATACTATGAAAATATCGCTCCGAGCAAGGAATAACACGAGAGCTTTCCGCTCTTTGTATTTTAGTCGCGATTATCGGAGAAACAAACGACGCGTGTGCTCCGGACGATTCGATTTTCCATTTCTTACTTTGACATATATTTATAATAATCTAATAAAAATGCGAAAGAGAAATGCCATATAATGTCTCATATATTAAAAGTTAAAATAGAAAACTCATCATATATAAAAGTAATATAAAATTTCATATAAAAAAATTATCAAAACAATCTAAAAATTTACCCTATAATATCTTATACCAAAAAAAATTTTTTTTGCAAAAGTATTATGTACATTATGTCTGCAATATTTTCAACATTAATTCTGCTCATTACTTCTATAAGGCAGGCCACTACTCCATATACTAAAATTTCTAGAAATTATAATAAAAAGAATTACGAAGTAAAATCGACTAGAATTCAATCAACAAATAATTAAAAAATTCCATTTATACAACGGTTTTACATTAAAATTTTTATTACTAACAAAATAGAGAATCTCTATAAACATCTGTATAACTTGAATGATAATTCTCACATTTTTATTTTTTTTAAATTATGATTTTATTCATTAATAATAATGAAACTCTTCTGTCGATTTCTAGATTTTGTTCTCTTGAGTCTTAATTAAAAGCTTCAGTCATCCTTATAAAAATTTTACTCTATGTAACAACTAGTACGTTAAAATAAGTAGAAAGTTGGCGTAAATGGCCTTTAAAAGTCATAAATGGAAGCTCGAGGATCATCCGAAGAACGCGCGACACGAGCGAGAAACCCTAAGACTGATGATTGATGCGTGTGTTTGCGCGATAAAAGTCGCATCGAAGGCATAAAAGAATGAATCGGTACTATAAAAGATTAAGAGTCTTTTGCGTTGCGCACTTGGACCGTTGCTTGTGGAGTGTTGAATGGCGACAATGATGACGGCGGCGACGACGACGATGATGACGACGATGACTCGGTGTTTGACCGTCGTAAAATATACGTATGTAGCAAATACTCGCATTCGGATGCATATGATGAAATACGGACGTGAAATATCGAAGTTCTTACGTACAGTTTCGTTTCCCTGCGACTCCCCTTCTCCCGCGGTCACGTTATCAGGACATCGATCAGCGAATCTCGCCACCTTTCGCTCCTCATCCTCGAATTTCACGCGGATCTCGTCCAATCGAACTCGTTGTTTCGCGCCAATTCGGCAGATTCTAGGTGAAAGTCTGCACTTTTCGTCTTTCTTTCTGGCAGGTAGAATTACGAGATCGATATCCCGAGGGCTCGTAACAGACCCCGTGTCGATGGTGTGCGGGGTACCAGTGGTAGCGCGAGAACAGAGTCAATAGCTATAGTATCACACTCTTTACGTACGTCGTTAACGTTTCGCACGTGGCGGCTAATCGCGAGGAGAAAATCACGTCGGTATGTCGCGGCGAGGTTTGCGGCAGGTTTTTAGAAGATACATGTGTGTGTGAAAGGCGGGGGTGTACATGGACGCGTACTGATAAAAATTTGATCGTAGCTCGCGATGGTACCATGTCGAGCTACTGGATGGCGAGAAAGAAACCCATCGTCGATCATCGGTCGGCCCATCGACTATTGATCCTTCAGTCAGTCGTTTTCGTGGTGTCTGCTGCTGTTTTATATCTTCCTTTTTCTTCGTTTTTTTTTTCTTAGCTTCGAGAGCGGTAATAGTAGAAAGTGGCGGTAATAGTAGCAGTAGCAGTAGTAGTAGTAGTAGTAGTAGAGTAGTAGTAGTAGTAATAATAGTAGTAGGTGGCCTACGGTGAGCGGTACGTAACGAGAGTCTTATTTTATCGATCGGATTATGCAATGTGAACACACAATGACGTAGTTGCGCGGTACGTGTCTGCGTACAGAAATATATTATTATAGTCTTTTAGTTTCGATAAAAAAGTTCAGTTCCCACCTCGATTGATTGCCCATCTCGAGGTGGCGCGCTTTCTTTCTCTCCCTCCCTTTCTCTCCCTCTCTCACTCTCGCGCTCTCTCTCTCTCTCTCTCGCTTCTCTAACTTTTATATATGCATATATGTGTAATACGTATTATGTATATAATATGTATTACATATATATTTTTTCTTTAATATTTTATTTAAAATCGTTCCTCTTTTTTTCTTTCTATCCTCCTTCTGTTGCTGTCCTGACGTAGTTACTTTCTATCGTCCGCTTGTGTTCTTTTCGTTTCTTTTCGCTCGAACGATTCCTCCTCTCCGTCCTCCTTCGTTTGTACAACGCAACGAACACACACATTTATATTATTTATATTATTTATATGTATATATATGCATATATATATACTTTTATATATTTATTATACATACGCAAACAAAGCCTTTCCCCATTCGGTTTGAGTCGTCTCTCTTTCTCTCTCATTAGATTCTTTTCTCTCTGTTTTTCTGTTCATTTGTTGCTTGTCTGTTTGTTCGATTCTTTTACTTTTTTCTGTGTATATATTTATAACGTATGTATAGTATGTATATAGGTATTCAGCTTCGTTTATCGTCACTTTGTTTATTTACTATCTTTGAATTGCTGAGTTCAATAGGAAAGGAACGTAGAACATTTTACTCTCGAGTAGTAAAGTCGCTGCCGATTGTACCTGTAATTCAACAAGCAAACGGATTCTCTACTTAAACGGAGACATTTGATAATAATTATACTGAGCGGAGCGAAAACAATTTGAATCAAAATTATTAGATTTAACTGTTAAACAATAAATGCTTTTTAAGCCGGATCTTGACCAAGCAAATAAATTGAAATTTGCATCCGCACCCATTGAAGCAAATTGTTTATTTGCGTTTGTTCACATTCAATCGCTTGGTCGGCATTCAGATTCGATCGAATATTCAATAATTTCACATATCAATTATAAATATTTTAATTTATTCGTTTTTAAGATTTTTCCCGTATTCAGTATATTTATTTTTTTCTTGGACTTACTTCGGGCAACCTGACAAGAAGATCATGAAATCGACTCGGCTGCTGAGGAGCGCTGTGCTCGACAAAACTTCGCAGACAGCTCATGTACCGTTCTTGTATCTGTTCTAATTCCAATGTACTTCCTCGTGCTAAGAAAGACAAGTGAGATTAGGTGAGATGTGTGTTTGATACATTTCAGAAATTCGAGGACGTTGAATCGTTATAATTAATGGAATAGTTGATATATTTCAACTTGTTTTTTTACTTCTTTCAATAGTTAAATTTTATCTATATATTGAATGACGTGAATCCATTTAAATGTTTAATTAAATTTTTTTCAAATAAAAGTCTACGTTACAGTCTATTCGTGGAAAAACGCATGCGTGCACGGGCGTTTTTAGAAAGTATCTCGAACTTACATTTCGTGTCTCCAATTGTAGCGTTGGAAAGAAGATAAGTTTATATTATTATATATCGCTCGTACATCATGTAATACTGAGAAACTCGACGCGATAATAATAGACGCGAAATGATAGATTCAGTAAAAGTACCTACCTTGTGAGAGCATAGTGATTACTTTTAGACAGACATACTCTTCCATTCGTAGCCTCACTCGCCTGAACATTAGCGTGACATACGTAATTTTTTCCACCATGAGCCCTACGTCTTGCCGCAATTGGTCCATGGTTATCGGCCGACCCATCATGCTGGTTAGGCACCTTTGCAACGTATACATGTTGTTCGTTACCTAGTTGTGAAAATTGAATATTGGTATTAGAATGGATCCATAAACACATCCGTCGTATTTTTACAAACATCAGATAAAACACACATTATTACATCTAAAATTGACATTGATAAAAATTAATACTATTACTGATTACATTAACAATTATATTTATATATTGGTGAATTGACGATACTAAAGAATACTTTATCGTCAAAATCATCGTGTTGTACAGATTGCACATTATCTAACAAAACTTGTAAAATAATAAAAATAAAGGGTTCCTTCATGGAATCCTGATTTTCTTAAATTTCTTTCGAGAATTGGTGAAAGTGAAAAGAAAAGGTGATAAAATTATTGTTATAACTTCTACAAGATACGTGTCGAGTAGCGCTGGAAGGAAATTTTTTTGTAGCATTACGTGAAATGTACATTTATAAATTATTATAAAACGTACTTCTTGCATAAAATCTGCGCCCGTCCCATCAGTAGTAACATTCGTTAACCTGTGCTGACCGTGCATCGCTTGATAGGCAGACGTGGTCAGCACAAGAAGTTCATGCCACTTGTGGGTAAGCAGCCTCGTATGAACTTCGACCGGCAGCTCAAGGTAAAACGGTAACCTTTTGGTCCACTGCACCAACTTGTACACTATGCTGTCTCCTATCTGACACAGCTTGTCACTTAAGTCTGAATTATGGTCCAGCAGCTCGTCCAAGTTCTGTAACGCGAATGTCTACGTAGAAATCTTGGAGCACGATCAGATCGTGTGAGAATTAATTATCATATATTTAAAATTTTTTAATTAAATAATATTTTAATAACACGAGTCTTGAAAAAATAAATTATTCACTGATTACTTATGGTTATTTATAGAAATAAACGTTGCATCGACTGAATAATTTTTACTAATTGAGCTTGCATATTGCGTATTAGAAAAGTATATTCATTTATATGGAGAAAAAATTGTATTAATATTTATGTATTAATATGATTAATATCTCTTATTGTAAAAGGACACATGACATTTACATACCCTCAATGTGGCGATATCTTGGAACTCGTCGCAGTCTATAAGGGTTTGAATCATAGTTAAGGTTGCGTCCAGAGGAAATACTCGATCCCTCGAACTGCTGACTGCATTGTCTAGCCTTTGTCGTAAATGCACGACCTGAAACATACATCATTACCATATAAAATTTATCCATTTTTTATTGATTCTTTTATTGAGATAATGCGTTGTTTGCATTTTGAAAAATATTTTATGCATCTAAATCGCTGATTAAAGCCAGCAATTATCTCAGGTGTTACATATATTATCGCTTATTGTCTCCTATCTGGAGATCAACAATCTTTATCAGTTATATTATCTCAGTCCGGGACTTCAGTCTCGTTTTTACGCGGCCTTGAAACTTTTTCACAATGCGGAAAAGTTATTCTGAGAAGATCCGCGCGTTAATTACGGTTCCGCCGGCATTTCCTCTTGTCGCGCGCGCAATCCGAGTTCGGCGGCCGCGCATCCAACCGGTAGGTAGATTCAGCCTTTCACTGACCTTTCGGACCTCGAAACATTTCCTTGGGGTCGGGCGCGGAGTGCATGCAAGCGAGAGACAGAAAGAGAAAGAGAAAAGGAAAAAGAAAGGGCCCGCTAAGTCGGTTTCCGTCTGACTTCGGGGAAAGCTGGTCGCTTTGTCGGATAAGATCCATGCATAAGCGACTATCTCAAGTGGAGAACCGTGGGACGCGTTTGCAGTTGAAGGCGCTCGACATGAGGAAGGGACGGGAGAGTTTCGCGGGGGAGACATGGGAGCAGATTTACAGAAGGTGTCGGGGGAGAGGAAGCGCGAGAAGGAGAGGGAGGGTGAGGTCACTGTCCCCCGTGCAGACTTTCACGAGTTACGAAACCGCCGGAGAACTGCCCGTCCTTGGCACCGGCTGCCGCTGATTTTCTATTGTCCCTGCCTGCGTCGTCGGTGTTGTTGTTCGCCACGACGTTTCCACGCATCGACGATGACGAACGGCGATTGACGATACTTCTTTATGATAAAAGGATATCCGACACTGTTTCAATATCTAGTAGATGTCAGTAGGGCTCATTGATGTAGCTGAACTGTACGCAGCGCAATGTTTCCATGACGCTTCATTTTTTTTAATTTTTTAAATAATAGCGAAATTGTAACAAAGTAATAAGCATGAGCATATATTTCTATGTCTAATAGATTATGTTAAAAATTTTCATATATATTATAATTTCAATTTTTATGAAGTTATCTTACAACACTTATTCTTTCCTAAGATATCTAAGCTATTTTATTAAAATTAAATAGATAAATAAGATGAGTGATTCTCTTTAAAAGCAAATATAATATATTTACAGAATATTCCTAGACATGAATTTATGTAAAAAATAATGTTATAAAAAGCTTATATATTAGAATGTCTTTTGATGAAGATAAATGTTGATCTTCACATGTGTGTGTGTTCAATTGAAATTAAATAAATAATCAAGTAATTTATTTACTTTCGCAACTAAATATGTTGAATATTTCTTTTCTTAAAGAAAACGATTCCGTCGACTTTACGACTTTTTCTTATCTTATACAGAATTCACTTCGAACATGTGGTTTCGCTGTGCATCTCACGTACGATGACTCGGCCGCGGCTCGAAAGTGACCTCTTTAATGGAGCACAGCCGTGGTCAATATTTATCCGGTTTTAACGGCATCGGTTTCACTTTTGGCAATGGCCTCTACCGAGCTATTTGAACGATCGCGGCAGTTCCCTCATTTGCTCATCTGATCGGATGCAACGCGCATATTTTTCCATTACTCCCGTATCCTGCCGTGAGAATCGCGTTTTTAATATATGTAATATGAAAAGAATAAATTTTCGAGGTAAATTTACTTTAAAAATTATATCCGCATTGTATAGATTACGTATAAATGGCTCTAGAATAATTTCAGCAAATGATTGTTCCTTATATAACATTCTTAACCAATTGGAAAATTTGCTTATGCCATTTGTGCAAAATTACATAGTGTCGGAACATTGTTTTGTTTTTGCCAAAGACATATAATTTTGCAAGTTATATAAGTATCTCGTATTATACAACGAGTGTAGATAAACATAAAAAGTGCGATGACGATCGGTCGATTCTCGCGAGCTACTCACTCGTTCTATCTATCGGCTTTCGTAATGTGGGAAACCTTGAGGCTTGCGCAAGCCAAGTCGTAAGAAAGTGAAATTGCGTCGGGGAGTTCATTCATTCCAGGATCGGTGCGAAGGAAACCGATCGACGCACGCCTAATTTGCTATTTGCCACGTGTAGTTTCATCTTGCTCAACCATTCGCACATCAAGATATTTTGAATTTTTTAATACAAAGTAAAAGTAATGATTAATGAAAGATTATTGAATTTATAATCTTTCTCTAAGATCATAATACAATATTTTTAAAAGAGATATATAGTTTTCAATTAATATATTAAACATTTTTTATCAGACTACATGCTTTTTAGGTAAATAAAAATAAATTTGATTTTCTTGAAATCGTTTCCCCCTCGGTAACGATGAATCGATTTTTCTTTCTCTTCAGAAGTTACCGTTTCAATTTATAAATAATGTCTCTGACGTTAATTGCTTACTTTATGATTCGTTACTAAGGGGTAGCTAGTACGTTTGTTTAATTAGCAAGTATCGCAGTCTATCATTACTTGTTTTTGAAAGTGTACGTCAAGAACAAAGTGTGTTATGTTCCGCGATGATTGATCCAGGATTTCTTTACGAGCATAACAGGTTCGCCGTCATAGATTTGTAGATATGGATGATGCAATTCTGATTTCATCGAAGTGGTCTCTATTTTCCCAGATAAGGATATCGGTTTTGAATGCGGATCGCAAGTTTCGATCGAACACATATTCAATTCAATATATCCAACGTACTTGGTTGCGCATATACATTTGAATTATTGCTAATAGAACAAATCTAAAAATATACAAATCAACACTACCAATGAATAAAGAAATTTATTCATAACTTGATTTTAAGCAGACTAAAGACTAAGATATTAATTTAATATAATCAACGATAATTTAAGGGCGAATGTTAAGAAATTATACACTGAGAATCCTATTTTGTTGTATAAACAAAAAAGTGAGCAACCAAATCTTTCCAACAAAATGTAACTAAACACAACAAAAATAGGATTCTCAGAGTGCAGAAGAGAGATGATGTCCAATAAAAGATTTTTGAAACTAATAACAAATAAATCGATCGAAATATATAAATGAGTGTGCAGGAGTTGTAACACGTTATTGGATCCCCGGAACGAATAATCGTCGTCCGCGAGGATTTCGCGATCTTGCATCGGCGGCGCAGCTGCTTCGAAAGTGAAAGCGAAGATGCCTGCGGGACATTCTCATCCCAGAGCATCGGATTCCCCTGTCGGCGGTCGAGGAGTCAACTTTTGTTGACCCACACTCGATTTCTAACCGGAGCGACGGTATAAATCACGTAAATTGCAAGCAAGCCGCGATCCTTCGATCGCGGGATGCACGCGAGCGTTGATCTGTATGCGATCTCGTCGATCGCGCGAGCGAGAATAGGCAAGAATGGGCAAAATCCTCGTGTCTCCCGTGCGGATTAACGGCGAACTTTCAGGTCGCATAATCGTGCGATTCGATCGGACGGACTTTTAGAAAGTTTCCGCGGATATCTCACGCACATCACCGACGGGTAATATACATAAATCTCTGCTGCTAAGATTAATCTACATTACATCGCTGACGACATTTGCTTTACGTAACGCTCGAATAATTAAGGGTGAAATGAGTAAAAGCTGTAACGGGCGCGCGCGCGCGCGCGATGCACTCTGTCGTAATGAGACTAGTTCTCTGACGATTCCGTTTCGCGAGATACGCGGAAGTGGGCGAGATGAATCGTGCGATCCACTTTGACGAAATTTCTCGCGCTGGAGATGGCTTCGCACGATTCAAACTCCGTGATCGTCGGCGATAAATCGTTTGAGATAAACACGTTGGACGAATTTTTATTCAGATATATTATAGAAAGTATACAACATTCCAAACCTGTGCGAAGAACTACGGATATTTGCGATTATAATTTTAAGGATAGGATCTATTAATAAGTTTTGTTCAATCTTAAGTCTGTTGACTCTGTAATTCTTGAGAATAACTCTACATAAGTGATTAAAAATGAGCAGTATTTCATAGAAAATTAATGTAAGAACGCGATTAAATTAGGAAGTCTTATTATATATTTAAAGACTAAATGAATCCCATTTTTTTAAAGCTCTGAATTTTACATTTACATTTTACAGGAAACGTTTAAGTATTGAAATTTTCTAACATTTTCCCGAAAGGGAGATCGAGTGCATACTTGACGTATTCATGTAATTTAATTCTTTCCTTGTTTCGAGCAATCATGTGCGATCATCGTGCATTAAAAGTGCAGCACCACTTCAAAAGGCATAAAAATTTCATTTACTTTAAGAACGAGAAAGAAAGTGCACTCACTTCGGAGGGATTGGTGAGCGCCGTCTTCAGGATAGTCCCGTTGACGAGATGGCCTGAATGCGCGGGGTGATTCGGGTGGCTGGGGGTGGGCGGCGAGTTGAGTGGATCGCCCGACGAGATTTTGTGATGATGGAGGAAACTGCCGGCCAGTTGGGCGTGCTGCTGCTGCTGCTGCTGGCTATGGTGGGCGGCTGCAGCCGCGGCCATGTGCTTGTCCAGCATCGTTGTGCCCATAGCACCCTTGGCACTCCCGAGGGTTCCCGAGCCGTTTACGCCACCGGCGTTACCGCCGCCACCCATGCCGCCGCCGACGCCGCCCGCCTTGTTGCTCTTCTTGTGTTTCTTGTACTTCACCTGCGGCCAATCAACAGACGATCTCTTTCAATAATCGATTCCAATTGATTTGATTAATTTGAATGTTCTTCAGCTTGACTCGCGCGATTATACACTGAGAGAAAAATATAGTTGCTCTTGGACTTGACCACAATTTCAAAAATAGTTCATTCATTTCGACTTTACAGCCAAGAAGCGAGACTTGTTAACCACAATTTTATAATGTTTCTAATGATAATTATGATAACATAATGATGCATGTAGTTAAGTTAATTATACTTCGTGTTAAAAATATTATAAAATTATGGTTGAGTTCAAAAAGAACTATATTTTTCTCTCATTCGTGTACTCGAGCAACGTCGATCTAGCATTTTATCGCGGTAACGTAATTTGTAGACTAAATTAATCATGATAATTTCATGATGAATTTCATAACGTTGAAACTTTAGCTCGCGGCGCGTACCTTGTAAAGGTTGTACACTGCACCAGAATTCCTTCCTCCAGGCATCCGGTCTTCCCGAACCGCCTGCAGGACCATACCCTGTTCGATGCACTTCTTGAACCGGCAGTACTGACACCTGTTCCTCTGCGCTTTCGTAATTTCGCAGCCTCCCTCCGCCACGCACGTGTACACCCGTCTATTTTGCACCGTCCTCTTGAAGAAGCCCTTACATCTGCGTGCAAATCAATCAAACTTTCGTAACTCTCGCGATCGATTAACTTATGATGAATTTATAATCAGAAGAAGGATCATAAAGGAAATTGCTTAATAAGCTAATTTACACAAGTTTCGTTTGCGCTGATCTTTATCTTGACCTAAAGTAGGCCTCTAACGAAACGTTTACAATTTACATCACGTAGATCTAATAATGCTGGAGTGAATGTAAGTCGCATCGGCAAAAAATTAGTCCTCATATAAATAAATGTTGAACAAAATAAAAGTACTAATATAAGTACTTTACGCATTTTAGACGATGTTTAGGCTACCTACGTTTAAGCGTTACATCGGATAGCCTAACAATAAGTTAAATCAGAGCATGCGAAAAAGAGACTTGACCCAAGCTAGATCGAGTCGTTTAACAGCTTTGCATAATTTATAGAGCTTTACACTATCGCAACTATCGTGTATGGATCGAGTATAGTGTACTAGGTCGTAATCTAAACGACTGTAAACTAGCTCAATATCGGAAGACCACGACTGAACAGAGATTTATATTATTTTTTTCTGCATTTTGTTGATATCGCGGAGTTGCTTTATCAGAGTTATCGTTCACATTTAGCATAGATCGCATCTTTAACACTGAGCGATTCAAGTAGTAGGACAGAGATATATTGATGAACGAATGATTAAAGACTATTGTTACATAATTAAATTCGTTTAAACAATTTTAAATAATTATTTTATTATAACATGTTTATTTTTCAAGATTTTAATAATATGTATATATTTTAACTACCACAACGATAGTTTATAATGTAGAATTTAGATCTACATTTCTTTGAAATTTGCGTATAATAAAACATTTTACTCTTCGTTCAGTTCATATTATCTTTCATCGACGAGAAATAAAAATACAAATTGAACGGGAAATAACTCTCAAGCTAGTGTCGGGCTGTGATTCATGGTGATTCGCATTCTAAAAAAGTCGTTTCGTTTCCGAATTGGCACGATGGTAAATAACAAATAGTGTGAATGGACATGTTCATCCACTTTGTATTCGTCATTTACGATTTGTGCCAATTCAACAGCGGAACGATTTCTGTTTTAGAAACGCGAATCGCTCTGAATGACGTATAGTTTGATACTAGCTTTAAATACACGAGCGTTTTGAACTCAATATCGATATATACTGACTCCTTGCTGATTTCATACTTTATTCGATACGGATTCGATTAATATCGTCCAGGTAAAAATGATTCGCGACATAAATTCCCTTACTTATACGAATCGGAAATTACCTAAATTATATCAATTTAAATTCTCGGTCAGACATTATAAATGTCAAGGTTGAAAGAAAATAAACATTTTTTTATTTATTAAAAACGCGAGATCTGGTCGATAAACGTCGAGATAAGTAAAGGAGTAAGAAAACAGCTTCTTACAAAAATTGTGCCGTCAAGACAGATTATCGACTTTCCATCATCGATACCGGGGCGTCGCGAGTCCTCCGAGAAGTCAAACTAGGCGAGGAAAAATCAACTAATTAAGTCTTTATTCCGAGATAATCGATCCTAATTGGAAAATCCCATTAATATTCCAGTAGATCGACGTCGCGCCACCGGCGACGGGACTCTCCGGACGCCGCGTGAACGCTCGCGCGAAGTTAGCCGCGAGAACTTGACCGCGGTGACGTCGCGCGCGAATCTCGCGACCGGCCGGTCAGTTCGCACCGCGCGTCGCCGCTACGCAATCGATCCCGCGGCCGCGCTCCGCGTCTTTCCGCGTCCTCTCGCTCGCCCGCGCGCGAGCGAGCGAGCACCGGGAGTGCCGAGGTTCGCGATCGATGCGGCGCGTTGACTCGGTCAACGGCGACCCGTCGATCGATATAATCGCCGGCGTTTCGTCCTCTCCCGCGTACCGGACGGGCCGTTCGTCGATCCTTCGGAAGGATCTCGTTGCTCGATACGCGCGTCTCGCGTTCGTCTCACCGGTCTTTCGCTCGTCCGACGAGCGTACCGGATTGTCGCGAGTGCCGTCCGCGTCGTCGAGCTGCATCGAGGGCTACGTCGAGGAACCGCCGGGACGAATCGACCGGGATCAAACCGCCGGGATCGATCTCGCTGGTACGCTGTATTGCGTAGGAAGAACGTAACACGTCCGCCATGATTGACGGAGCAACGGCGATCCTCGGGAGATAACTTCACGCCGGTCGAGGATCGCGCGCAAACCGTCCAGCGAGAAATGATTGATCTAATCGATATCGAATCGATATCGCGTCGATGTCTTTTGCGTGTCGAAAGGGCATCACGTCGACGTCGATTCGATGTCTCCGATGTCTTCGATAATCATTTCTCGCTGGGCGAATTCGGAATTCGGAGTATGCAACGATCTGTTTACCGCGGACGATCGTTTTGCGTCGCGAACGCGTTTGTCAGCTTCGCGTCACGTCGGATCGTCGTCGTTCGGAGAAGCTTGCCGCGAGTGTGTACGTGTGTGTTTTACGAGTTCCTCGGAAGTGCAATCGGGAGTGCCGAATGATTTGTCGGGCGATTGTCGCGCGTCAATTGGAGTAATCGCAATTAGGTTAGGTTAGGTTTTTTTTTTTAACGCGGCTTTTGACGTCTTTCGAGATCGATGTCGATCGGCGTTTAGTAATATAGATGCGTGCCGTATTTTTGCATATTCGCTGAGATGTGATTCGAACGGCGCGAGTGTTATCAAGAAGCATGAAAAATTTCATCGACAATCGCGTAAACATCGAGACACGTTCAACATCGAAGAGACTTGTCGTAACCGATTCATCGAGAGGGATGAGTGCTCCAACGTCGGTGAGTTTGAATGTCTTCTTAATTATTTCTTAGTTTTAGTTTGTCACGCGTGGGATTTGAACAGAAATTTAAACGGCAGAGAATCTAAAAGAATTAACCCACCAACAAACTTAAAAAATATTTAAAATTTTATACGAAATGTATTTAAAAATTTAAATGACAAACGAAATTCGGGATTATTTCCTGACTGCAAGAAAAATATAAGAATTTATCATTTTCGTAACTTCCACAAAATGTGAGTCGTGAATTTGAAATGTGCGACAAGATGTGATAAAAAAAAATCGATATGATTAAATTGTATTTTTGATTTGTAAATATCAGAGATTTCTTATCTGTTATCTTAGGTTTGATAAATTTTTTAAATTTTTCTTCTTATCCCGTTATTGCATTAATATTCATACGATAATAAATAATTTGTTTTTTATTCAAATCTTAGATTTTTAAATAATAGAATATGTTATAGATATGTGATATATTATGTGCGTAATTTATGCAACTATATAAGAATAGCTTTCCGTTAAAAATACATTTTTCTCATATACTTTGTTAAGAATTCGATATAAATCGATAATATAAGAAACCGTTTGCATTCGGAAAAATATTTAATGATTCAACCAAAAGATACAATTAGAAACGAAAGAAACAAATTAAAATATATTAACAAAAATATCGATCGGAATTATATAATTTATAAAATTATTTAAATTCTAAGAAAATAAAAAGTAGGCGGAGTTAGAAGTTTAATTGGCGTTCAAAAAATCTGAAAATGATTGAAGCATTAAAAATTATCTACCTCAGATTTCTTTTTTAAACATGAAATCTGTTTCCGTGATCTTTCGCCGACTTCTTTATGCAGCACGGCTATTGTTACGGATCAGATTGTTTATCTTAAGAACCGCCTCTAGACAGCGAAAATAGTGAGGTTGAATCAGGAATTCATCTGCAGAGTTACGAGTGCCGTGGGTACGAGGGAAAAAACTTGTCGCAGACTTTTCTCGTCTAATCCACTTGCTCGTTCGAGACGACAAAGTTGGACAAGGACGAGCAAGGAAGTAACGATACTCGCTGGTAATTTTACGGACTAATCAAAAGTGTTGTTCAAGAAGTCATCCGAGTCCACGCAACAGAGTAGACGCAACAAGTATTCCCTCGTCTCGCGTAGACACTGCTACGCTATTAGGGCGGGACAAGAAAATTATGGGATTACCGGTTAATTTTTAATCTCGTCTAAGTTACGAATTATGAATGTTCCAAAATCTAATATACCTCGACGAATTATCTTGTTTCAGTAACCGATAAATTTAAACGTTAATTATGATCGATAAAAACGGAAGCAATCATCCCAAATAAAAGATGGAATATATAAAACGAAATGTACAAATACATATTCGCATCGCATGAATATTTCGAGAGTTAAGATGAAACAAGAAAAGAAAATATCGCGCATATAGTAATGTACAATATGAGAATATGTTTTTTAAATTATGAATAAATGAATAAAATTTTTTTTCTGTTACGTACAAATAAAGCATTTGAAGTATTCTTTTAAATTCGTTAAAATGAATTCAAAGTACGTTTGATAAATTTTTTAATTCAATTGTCTCTGTATAACATTTTATTTTTTTCGTGCTTGATTTAATTTAATTTTGAAATATTGACAATTTTAAAGTCTTGCAAACAAAGTAATAAAATTATAAAATATACGGAGTATAGAAAACATATTAGATATCATATTATTATTTAAAATATTACTGCGTTTGAGCTTAAGATTTTTGTGTTTAAAAAATGCTTCTCGTAAATGCTTTTGTAAATTTTTGAAAAAATGCTTCTCGACTTTTGTGTCTTCTCCGATTGATTTAAGATATAAAATGGATAAAATTAAGCTTCGAGAAGATAAATAGCAACGATAGATTAAAGAAACAAATCCACGTCTCCCACGTACGAACTTTCTCGTGTAAACAGATTGATAGTACGCTCTGCGACTGGTTTACTCAAAACTCGACATTTCTTGTCTGCGAAATGCAGTTAAGTGCGCTTCCTAGAACGTTGCCAAAGATCGAAGGTTGCGGCGGGTTACACACGTTTGTGATCAACTACCGTACGTTTCCTATATTACGCAGGTAGCTTCGATATAATTAACTCTAATTAAGCGAATATCAGTCGATCCCCGGACTGAAACGCACCACCCGAAAGACTAAACGTATAAGTTCCTCTCCTAGTAAACTGATCTCATTAGTGCAACTCAGTCGCATTTCTACGCGAATGCATCATTACTGCCACGGGGGTGGTATTATCAACAAAGTATATCGGTATTTGTACTATAAATAGAATGCCACTATTCTCCTTTCCTTGAATTCGCATCAATTGCTATTAATTTAATTTGAGATGTTTTCTGTACATCTGCAGCTCGTGTAAATATAATAATTGCGACATATTTTGCATAAATTTCTATTGGTAAGAAATTTTAAGAAAGATTATTATAAACTTAGAAAAAATTAAAATATCCAAAAAATATCTCAGTCATCGATAAAATTAAAAACACTTTCTATTTTCAGGAAAATATGTAAGATCTTTTTATATTTACAATTTCTTATTTTAATCACTGTTGATTAATCATGAAAGATGATTATGTATTTTAAATATTCTGAATGTGTTGCAAAAAATATACGCTGAGTAAAACAAAGTTGAAAAAATAAAGTAGTAAAATTAATAAAAATTTAAAAAAAAACGATACGTCAAAATACACGCGGTGAGTTTCGCAAACTATAGTTTGTTTAGGAATAACATTGACGCGTCATGATTCGTATCGCGCGTATAAAAGGGTTATCTGTATTTAATATCATAAGCGTGAAAAAATGCACTCACCCTTCGCACGTGATGATGCCGTAGTGCAAGCCGGTTGCCTTGTCCTCGCAAATCATGCATATCATAGGCGTTTCGTCTTCCTCGTGCTCCTGCGGCGGCAAGGGGGGTGCAGGTGGTGCCACCGATATGGACTGCGAGGCCGCCTCGGATTTGACCACGGTGCCGCCGTTGCTGACCCACGGCTGCGCGGCGGAACCGGACGCCGTGAGATTCAGCGCCTGCATCTGTTGCGCCGCCGGCAGCTGCGTCAGGTCGCCGGCCCACAGCCTCTCCATGTTGAGCGGCGGCCCGGCGGCGGACGAGTACGAGACCGCGGAGGAGGACGAGGGTGGTTTGCCCCTCGACTCCTGGCCGAGGTTCAGTAACAGTTGCGCGGCCGACTCCTCCGACGAGGAGCACGAGGCGGCCGCCGCCGCCGTGGCCGACCAGGATGCCGCCGGTGGCGGTACCGGGTCCAACGGCGGTGCCGACCATATCATCGTACGGACACCGCCGATCTCGCCCATCAAAACCGTGGGCGGGGGCCGCGGTGGTGCCGGCACTGCTCTCTGCGTCGGTGGTTTCATACTTTCGCCTAGAATTTATCATCAATGACTGATTAACGATGTGTTTCTCCGTGTAATCTATTTGTATTAAGTATTCCGTATCCTTAAAATTTCTCCCTTTGCACTCCTTTTGCTCTTTCATATATTCCATATATTTTTCACGTGATCATAGTAATCATGTAATCATAGAATAGAAAGCGAATGAGGATAGTTTTTTGTTCTGTCGAATAGTATTTTCTATCGAAATTATGATGAGCAGTTTAAAAATTCTATGGACATTCTTTGTAATTTTTATAACTGACATTGTGAGACAATTTCCAATATTATTATTGGAAATTTAATTATTCGAAAATTATTAGAACGAGGAATAGAAGGGAAAATTTTGGTAGATCTTCTTGCAGAGGAGAAGAGTATTTCTCTATTATAAATTTATGATGTAATAAATTGAAAATGATTAATTAGATGTGAAAGGATGAATCATTGAATAATTTTAATATGAGAGATATTCGATTTGGTCGAAAATATAATAGGTAGTTATAATACTTACACGAGGTTGCCGTGGTGGTAGCGCCGGTGGTGATGCAGCTGGAATTGGAATTGGTACCGCTACAGCTGCTGGTACCACTTCCGGAGCTGGTGGAGACGGTCGTGACATTCTGCCCGCCGTAGCTGACAGCGCTGCTGATGACACCGTTGAGTAGCCTCTGCGTAGCGAATCCCTGTACGCTAGTAGTGTTTTGCGACCAGAACTGATGATGGGCCGCCAGTAGGTGCGGCGGTACCGAGGGCGCGCGTGGCCTCGGCGGCGCCGGTGGCGATTGCTGTTGCTGTTGCACGGATCCGTGCGGTCCGACCGCGCTGGGACTGACGTTTTGGCTCAGATTGAATTGAGATGACGGGCTATTCCGGTGACTAGGTTGGTTGGAGGCTTCTGAACGAACGCTGACACCTCCACTACCACCGTTACCACCCCCACCTCCGTCGAAGACCGAATTGTCGGACTCCTCCTTGGTCTGGACGGACGATAGGTCGCCCTTCAGATCCGGGCTGTCGCTCCTCGAGGAAGCCTCGTGGGCAATCGGAGTCGACGAGACCGCCTGGACCGGTGAGTACGGCGACGATTTGATCGGCACGGGGGTGGCGGAGCGTTGCTGTTGTTGCTGGTGCTGCTGCTGCTGCTGCTGCTGCGATTGCTGATGATGATGATGATGATGATGCTGCTGCTGCTGCTGCTGCTGCTGCTGCTGCTGCTGCTGCTGCTGCTGCTCGTCAGCGACCCTGAAGCTCACCATCGGACCGGCATCCGGGAAGACCGAGTCGGGCGACGCGCGATCCGAGCACCCCGTATCGCGACCTTCTTGGCCGCTTCCTCTCCCTCCTCCGCCATCACCGCTGCCGGTACCGCGAAGAGTTTCCCCTCCGCGCGGTGGCCCTGGACTCGGACTGCCCAGCAGGTACTCGTTCGACACTCTGACCTGGCAGCCCGGCGAGCTCGGCATGTTCGTCTCCGGCGACAGGGTTGAGGTGTCGGCCATGCTCTCCCCTGGAGCAGGAAAGTTTATGGGTGAAGGTGCGTCCGTTGTCGGGTTCCCTTGCGGCGAGCCTGCTGATCCGAGGGATACCGGGGAGTCTGAGAAATAAGGCGTTGGTCTTACATTTATACTCGAACTGCGGAGAGTCTGTAACGCGGCGGGACGTTTCTGTTTTTTTTTTCTCTTATCCTTTTTCTTTATCCTCGAAGGTACGCTCAAGTGTGGTAACGCGAGAATGTGCGGGGATCGTTACGCGCGCGTTACATCTGAGAATGGAATTGAATGTAGGAATGGAAGCGGGATAAGGGGAAATCGGCATCTGGGAATTGGAGCAAATTAATGACGTTGTACGCTCGATCGACACCAGTCGCATACGCGACTAATTGGCGGCGCGAGCCAATATTGGAGGGTGAAGGTGAGATAATGAGCTATGATGGAGCATAACGTGTTGCGTTTCCCTATGATGCGACGTCTTCCTTGGTATTTGGCATTCCAGATTGACACGTTGATTGTTTCGTTGTCATTACGAATTGACGAATAAATTTAATGTGCGATGCAGTTGTTCGTTATTAACTCAAGAATACAAGTTTACTCAATACGAATGTACAAGTTTGAAAGATTACAAAGTGATAGAATAAAAAAATTGCATTATCTTATAAATTATAATTGACTATAGATTACAATTTATTTATATTCTTTTACATGAAAATTAGATGACATTAATATTATATTTCTGCTTCGAGGCTCTTGAACCCTCGCCGCAGACATATTGAATTTATGACGTCAGAGGCGAGAAATGACACGCTGAATTTGCACCCGTGCCATTTGCAAATAAATATAAATTTGGATAAAGTAACGCATTACATTACTTTAGTGCACTTCTAAAATACGGCGAATGCTATCCTTGATCTTTATTGATCAAGGTTAGCGATTCGGCGAATGCCAACTTTGATCAATAAAGATCAAGGATAGAGCATTCGCCATATTTTAGAAGTGTATTAAAATAATGTAATGCATTATTTTATCCAAATTTATTTGCAAATGGCACTGGCGCAAATTCAGCGTGTCATTTCTCGTCTCTGACGTCATAAACGGTTGCGGCGAGAGTCCAAGAGCCTTAAATGCTTCCAATTTAAATTATGATTACAAAAACATCATGATTCTCGAATTCTGGGATTAATTGAATTCAGCATTATATTGGAATATTATAAATTTGTATAATCCTTTTATAATTTTAAGAGACAAAAAAGTAAAAATGGCGAGATGGCAAATAAGAAAAGAAAAATAATAAAAAAAGAGCTATATATATTGTGTTGCATGGTGCAGTTTACTCACATGATAATATATACCATCATCTGCAATCCGTACATGACAGATTAAATAGAAGGAAAACTAACTAGTATTAAAATCGTAGTTTCATTTACAAAATAATTTAATGAAAAGGCGTCACAGAACCGCCATTAAAATTGCAAACGGCATCGATGACGGATTTAAAACGCATTACACCTGATTACACTGATCTCGATAAGCAGCCGCTCGTTATGCAATCCCGTATTAATAATATAGCATTGTGTATGCGCAAAGTATCCCCCTTCTCTCCCTATAAAAATAGCCTCTCATAATAGATCCGATATATACGTGCTCTCCTCGTGTTAGCCGCGCCCATAATCATCCGCTCTCTATAGAAGATACTATAAACTCTATCTGCGCGATAAACACATTGTTTAGCTACTTTACGAGTACATTTTATTGCATTTGTAACAATATTTGTCAGAGGATATGCACGATCTGTCTGTTGCGGTTAGAAAATTCGGATATTTGGAAATTTTAAGTATTAAAGAGAGAATATACTAATTGTAAGGATAAGAGAACATATGTACTGATGAAAGAAATTATTAACATATTTTAAATATTTCCTAATATATTTTTAATAAAATGTGTATATTTTTTAAATTTTTGATCTTCAAAAATCTGTAATATACTTAAATATATATTTTTATCAGTACATATTTATAAGTAAATACATCTTATAAATAAAGATACGTTTGAATATAGATGAAAATTTAATAACAGGTGCTTATCTTAGCCCACAGAATCGATCTCTTGTCTTTATGAATTTCCTCAAACTCCGTTAAGTTTGATGAGCTTTCAAAGGCATATCGCATTTCAGTCTTGTTCGAACAATCGTGTTGCAACTTCGATAAATTTAAGTCCACGTTCATTGTTGGTCATTTATTTACGATTTAATTAACTTGCTAGTCTTTTCGTGTGAACAAATTTCGAAATATTAATCGAAATATTGAAGGAATAAATGGCGAGTAAAATAATGAATTTTTGATACACAGAAATACTCAGACATCACATAAATTTGATCCGAGATAATATTATTTTTATTAGGCACATATAAAGCAATGAATTAAAAAATAAATATCAAATTGTAAAAAGTAAAAAACTGTCTTTACCTCTTACAGCATAAGAAATATTGCTATGATTCATAAGAAAATATGAAAAATAATGAAAATTTCCCGTGTAAATCTATGAATTTTTTTATCTCAATACATCTTGCTCCTTAATGAATACTAAAGTATTAAATATAAAATTAATAATTCTTGAGAGAATAAAAATTAATGATTAATAAAACTAGAATATCATAATTGTTATCCTAATGAAAAGATTCTTGATAATAATTACGGTCAAAAGTAGACATGTATTAGTAAAAAAAATAATTTTAAAAAATTTGATTTTCTGTCTTTCTGACACCATTTAGAAGAAGCAACCATTTTCTTTTACCGTGGAAAAAGCACGTGGCACGTGTTATGTTTCCTATAATGGGGAAGTTACGGCGGTAGGTTGTAATTGAGTTAGAAGAGAGGGTTCTGAGTGAGAAGCATTAAAGCACCCGTTTGCTCTCGATGCGTTCTTAATGCCGCATTATACCCCGCGGTGTTGAAGGATATATCAAGACGGCACGTGTAATAGTAACAATGGTAATAGGATAACCTTGCATCAAAAGAGCACGCACAGTACGAAATTAATTAATCAGTAAACAATAATATTCTGTATAATTAGCAAAGTACGAAGTTTTTTTATTCTATATGTATGTTAATTTCATAATCGTCACATGACTTGAATTATATGATTATAATTTCAAAAAAATTGAAAGTTTCAGATATAAATGTCTCATGCATAAATTTACTTTATATATGTATATATACATATATATATGCATCTAAAATTTTTATATCATATTCTAGAATTTATACAGCCGATAGCTAACACAAGAAATATATAAAAAGAAAATATTTTATATTTTTCTCTTTAAATTGAAAAAGATGATACTCTATGAATCGATAATTCCACGTATAACAGCTGCTCGAAATGTTCTCTTATTTATCGCGTAAAGAATGTGGAGACTATGGTTCGAGGTCAAGGAAGGAATGCAGTTAACAAGGACAGGTTGTGATTACGGGTACTTGGGTGACAGTTTCCGAGCTATTAATAGATCGATAGCTATGTGCATTGGTCGAGCGGATTATTCTTTTGAGGACTCGTGATGTTCCGATACCGCAAAATATCGCGAATTATCTGCCGTGATTACCAAATCAAAGAGATCGGATCTCTATCCTGCATCCTCGTTGATCATTAGGAGAGCCTATCGTTTATAGCTTTCATGCAGCAATTATATTTCGCTTAGCCGTACACGCGGCGCGGCATTCATATATCAGACTGATGATCGACTGCTAATGTCAATGCACTCTGATGATGTATGAGTGACGGATTGCCTAGCGCAACAATGATAGTTCAAGATAATAATGATTATCCATCATAAAATGTAATGAGGATATTGATCTTTTGTATTGATAGCCGAATTTTTCAAGACGTTCGAGAAATAGTTCCTAGTAATGTAATAATGCAGTTATATATCATGGAGTTACGCAAGAAATCGCTTTCACCGTTCCTTTCACTTGTATTTTTTTTTAATTTCTAGGATTCCTTAACTAACTTGACATTAATCATCTTAATCGAAAAAATCGAGCCAATCAATTTGATTTCGAATAGCAATAAGGGAAATAGAAGATAAGAGAGATAGAGTCCGTTAAAAGTGGAGAATAGAATCCAATTGTATTGAATCTTACGTTTATTCTACGTTAAGTAAAACAATATAGTATATATTGTGAAGGACTAACGCAAACTAAACTCCTCGACCTCAATGCTGTTATCACAAACAAATTAGTCACATAACCGAGATACGAAATAAATTATACAACGCGAAACAAATATCATTCTGTGCCAACGAATTCTCGAGTATTTCATCGTGTTTCCTCTATTAGTTATATAAAAACAACATGCAATAAAATATTTAAAAAAGCTGCACTATATCATATCATCTCTCAATACATTTTTTTCTATCTAGAAGAAATTCAAATGTGATTACTAAAGTATTCGGAACAACTAATTGAAAGCAGAAAGACTTTAACAAGACTTTTATGAAATATTTTTTGGAAATGTCAAGTAGTTACGGTAGATTATAGAATTTTTCGCGATATTTTCCTGAGAGAAAAATTGTGACTAAATTTACCAAGAACTTTGAACTACTTGAAACAGACAGGATGGAAACACGAAGAAGCACTCTATATTATTAGTGCGTATAGCGCAATATCGTCAACACAAATAAGTGCGATGCTCGAGGAAGTAAGTGTTTACCGAAGAGCGATGCGTACAAGTTCTTCGCATCCAAACACATGTAATAATTGAAGATAGGGTAGGAATTGAGCTGCGATGTAAAGTGCCCGAAATAGTCTCTCTGGTCAGACGCCATTAAAAAGTTATTGTAGGGTTGATATAGAGATAAGTTGGGTAAAAAACTGCTTTCTTGCTGCATTCTGTAGAAAGCGGTTAGGTCCATGTTTGGTAGATTCCAATCTCGTGGGTTTTGATCTTGTGGGTTCCAATGAAGATTAGTGGCGATGAAGACGTTACTACTCAAGGGGAACATTTTTTTTTAATAATTCTTTCACATTTGTGATATGATTATTAATAATTAGATTTGACACTGCTTATAACGAATATTTATCGCGTGGATTGTAACAATGATTTTTTTTTTATATTGTCTCTTTCCACTTTTCTTGATTTTACTGTTTTATTCTCTTCACGAATTTGTCTTTGATATCGTAAAAATCGTTGTACTTGTCGTTTATCTACGTATTCGTGTATTTCGTGAAAAAAGGATTTTTTATTTTTATATTGTTACGTAAATAAGAATATATCGAAGATTACTTTGAGTTTGTGTAAAATGATTTTCTTCTGTCATTTCTCCATTGTCGATTGTAGTTGGCACATGAAAATAGAATCTGGTCTTTGTACGATATGCTTGTTTACATATATTTCGGATATAATATATAAACACTCAGAAAAAATATATCATTCTTGAAGTGTACATATGATTATGTTTTCGGTAAATTGACGTCAAAGTTTATTATCGATAAATTTCGATTGTTTGATTTTATAAAATTAGACTATAAATGTGATCATCGTGATGTACTTCTGTATTATCAGTATTTTCTATACTCGTGATAATGCTATTTTGCATAAAATATACGAATTCGTTGTTTCCACGAAGCACGGCTAAGCCGCCTGACTAGAGCAACGACGTTACTACTTCTCGTTCGTAGTATGTAAAAATTGTACAGGACTGTTGCAGTTTAAGTGATATGACGCTGCCTTGATCGGCCATCTCTTTCCCAATTTTTCAGTGCACGTAGATACATCTTTCTACGAATCGTCAAATGTTTCTTTCCATAGAGATTGTCGTTAGAACGATCATCTCGTGGTGCTGCGAGCAGTATTCGCGGCAGCGTTGCCGAGTAATTGCGTCGTTATATTTGTTGAATTGTGCGACGTTCACGTGCGGCGACCGAGAAAGATCAATGATTCCGCGGGAGCGCGGGTCACGGCATCGGAACGCGCCGCTCTCTTTAGAAAATCGGTGCGAATGTCGTTGCACGTTCCTCCCGTTCCTCCGTTGACTTCCCTTCGATCGCGTATCGCCGAGAGTCGTAGTCCGCATTAGTTTTCCGGTTTAGTTCCCCCTCTGTGCATTCTCCAGCATCCTCACTCCGGTTCGGACAACACTCCGTATCAATTAACACAGCTCCTGACCTTTAAATCGGCCGTAGGTCGAGGGTCATTGGTATCAGTCGTGTTTGCGAGCGCGTCGAAAAATCGATGCAGCTCGGTGGTGCAGCGGCCGCGGCAACACGTCGTAATGTGACGCGCGCGCGAAGGCTATCACGGGTAAGACGTCAACGTTGACGACGACGACGACGACGACGACGGCACCGTCGCCGATCGGCCGCTTGTCCGACACGAGCCACCGCGCGGTCGCCGCGTGGATCTCATCGTCCGGCACCGTCACCTCTCGGCCTGCTCCGTTTCGCTGGCGCGCGCGGCTTTTCGTTTTTCGCGGGCACTGACGAGCGGGCGCGACGACGGCCGCGTGGTTACGCGAGTTCAGGTGAAACCGAACTAACACCGGTGCACGTCCGGGGACGACCGCGTGGGTTGATATTCAACCCTGCAGCCACCATCCCAGCCCCCTCCTCCCCCCGTCGCTCCCTCTCTCCTTTCTCTGTCTCGCTCACTTGGACTTGGCTTCCTCGAGCCAGCGACTCTGTCGCCGCACCACCCACGACTCAACCTCTGCCCTCACGCCGGCATCCTCCTCCTTTCCCCGTCGATCATTTGAAAGCTGCCATAAAGACACAATAAGAAGACGGACGCTTGCTGCATCGCAGTGTAACGCGGTATTGTTATAACTATATAAAGGAGTGGGGGGGACAAAAAAATAGAAAGAGAGAGAGAGAGAGAGAGAGAGAGAGAGAGAGAGAGAGAGAGAGAGAGAGAGAGAGAGAGAGAAAACGCGTGAACGAGAAACACGCGGGATAAGCGCGTGCGCGCAACGGAAAATCAGGCGACTGAATGAAGAGCGTGAATGGGGAGGTCAGGATGTGCGTCAAAGGGCTCATAGTTGAAATACATACAACTATCGAAAGAAAATTATATATTAGAAAACGCAATGCGAATACATAACGATTTTCTTTTTAATATAAATATTATATAAGAGGTATATGTGACTGTCTATAGATTTTTCTTGCCATAAATGGAAGAGGAAGAAATCTTTGTTCAAGGAAAGTACTAGTGGAAAGTAGAGACTAATCATATCCGAGAATTCATTAAAAATGGAGAGGTTCTTGTACGTTCTTGAATAGTAGTTCTCAATAGGTCAAATCACAAAGTGATTAAACGGAATTATTCAGAATTTAACGGAATTATTCACTTTTTTTCTTGTTAGTGTGCATTATTTGAAGATAATTTACTACCGAAAAATGATCAGTACCGAATATTACATCGTATTATGATGGTATTCGCGCATAATGTGTTCTTGAATTATTTTTATCAAGCATTTGTTACTCGCTATCGCTTTTGAGATATTTTATTCGGCGATTGTGTAAGATTTATATATTCTGTATGTGACTGTAATAATATGATTTTATAGAGTCAGTTTCATTGTCCTAGTTGGTAGGTAGTTAAATTTGATACAATAAAATACTAATTTCAGTTATGACATGCATGTGTCATATTGTATACGCGATATGTACAATAAAAATATAAAAGATCGGATATAAGGAGATATGTAAATTAGTTGACGAGAAATACACAAATCGTTTAAATCAAATTATTTAACAAGAACAGCAGATTGATCGTATATGTATTTAATTTTGTTACGATAGCTATCGACTTTTAATCATGCGGTCAAATATTTTTTTGCGAAGTATAAACACGATTACAAAACATAAATTAGATAATATATTTAAAAAATTATGCATAGAACTACCGAAAAATAATTTGAAAATATATTTCGTACATGTACGGAATTCTCCTTAATAAAAGTATCAATTACTATTTGTCAAAAATAAAACTAATTCTTTAATCAAATATTAAAGATATATAATATAATATAATTAAAGATATGTTTATAATACAGACAGTATTCTTAAAAATAAAAAAATAGTATAATTGATATAAAAAATATCATTGAGAATTAACAATTTTCTTCAATACATAAAGCGATATATGTATTTATCTCAATAATAGTGCAGTTATATTTTTTATACGTTTCATAAAATGGAAAGATTAATTGTGTCGTCTACAACTGGAGCGATCTTTCATTCGCCATAATTGTTGGTTGTAAAATCAACGATATTTCGCCTGTATCAAATCCCGTTCCTGTATTACCGGGTAGTAAATAGTTGTTATACTTGAGCATTAATCAGCTTTACAACTCGTTCCAAGTAATCTCAATATACGAAAAGATAGACCAGTGCATCATAATTTGCTTGACAATGATGTACGATCTTTTCTCATAGCGCGATTACGTCAACCATTAGAATCGAATCTAGTTTCTAAGCATTATCTTGTCTGTAGTCGATGTTTAATGGCTCGGATTTATTAGTCATATTTCTGTTGAAAAACTCTGCTGAAAACAGTCTTGAGAGCCATAACATGATTTAAAATAGGTTCTAGAAGTCAATCTTATATTCGTTATGTTGTCTTTGCAATTGGGATTCAATTACAGGATTTAGATAAACTTTATTTTAACAGATCGAATTTTGTGATTCAATAATTGATGCTTGAAAAAAAAATCATATACAAATATAATAAAAAGAAAATTTTTAAAAATATTTTATATTTTTCCAAAGTAAAGAGAAAACGGAGGAAAATGGTTACTCTTGTGACAAACCTGACTTGAGATCTAAAAAGAGATTTTTAAAGGATTAATATTAAGAATGATAAACGAAATGAAATTATTTCAAATAATAAATTAAATAATTTTGTAAAATATTGTAGTAATTAATTAGATATTATATATGGATTATTTAATTTCATTTAAATCATCTTTAAAAGAAAGGAATAATTCGTATGTACAGTTAAAATTTAGTTTAATATACAGTTACATACGTATTTACATACGTCAACCATTAAAATAAAGTTATTATCGTTAATTAGAATTCAAATAATATTTTTATTTCAAAACGTTCTCTTAATTAAACGAAAGTAATTGTTATCTTAGATGCTAACATGTTTATAAAACAAAATGCAAAGTATGTAATAATAATTATGAATTGAAATTAAGTTGAAAAATGAATAGAATTTCCATATATTTATATTTCGTACGTTAAATTTTTCGTAGCCAGATCAGTTAACGTATAAGACTGGGGGAGTCAGTGGGTAGCGGCATGTGCCGCTCCGTGTGTCGTATTATCCATCGAAATACGATCGAGTTACCAGAAGACGCAAAACGCGATTATTTATTATGCACAGTTAGCTACTACTCTGCACGACAAATTAATAGTCGCGATTAACGACTACATATGTATTTTGTTCATGCAAGTACAGTTTCATTCAACTATAGAAGATGATAATTATTATGAATTATCGTATTTTATCAATACATTTACATGTAGGTAATAATGATCTCTTTAACGCTTCGAAAGTAGATTTAAAAGAATAAGATATCTCGCATCGCGCTTTTTCGCTGAATTAAACGTAATTTAAAATTTATTATCTTCGGATTGAGAGCCCACGATAATATATGAATCGCAACGGATCGAAATAATAGAATGCAATATCGATTGTTTATTAATTAATACGTCTTACTGAATTCATAATTCAGGTTCGAAACACTATATGTGCAATATTGAGTTTCGATTATATATTTCTAAATAATTACATCAATTGTATTTCGTAAATTCATAAATTCTTTGCACATCATTCGTGAGATGTTGAAAATCATTTGAGATTTCATCTCGTTATAATTATGTACGAGATAAGTATGCGAGTATTGAACGGATCAGTTTTATATTTCTTTTTGTGTTACTCTTCTGCAATACAATAGCAAAGCTAATCGCGCATTTCGATTAATATCGGGAGTATCGTGAGTTTCTTTTGATGATTGTTCTGATGATTAATATGTATGATCGTAATTATTTTTGTGTTGCAGAAATTGTGTTGTGAATGCAGTAAACGAATAGCAAAAGGATGCTTAGGAGGCATCGTGCAACGGTAGAGCAACCACGGAGTGAGTAAATTCTTTCATTGATTATTTGAGTTAGTTATTTAAATGTAGGCAACAGTTTTTAGATATTATTTTAGATATTGCTATAATTTACGTACATTTCCATTTCATAATATGTCACATAGTTTTAATGTAATTGCAATTCCGTCAGTGTACATCGCATTTGTGAGAGATATATTATTTTTTATTTCATCAAGATAATGGAATTTTACATGAAAAAAATTATAGTAGAATAATCAGGTCTATAACATTATATTACTTTTTCAAATGAATAGGATAAATTAGTAGAAATATTTAATCTTGGAATTAAAAAATATATTTAATCTATCGTGCGTGTAATTA
>VBVQ01001791.1:0-30582 GCA_011636635.1 Tetramorium simillimum | reverse complement strand
ATATATATATATATATATATATATATATATATATATATATGATAACGGTATTGCATATGTATTTCTCGATAAACTTACTATTGCAGAATATAATGTAATAGGATCCAAGGTAAAACAGTCTCTAGTGGCATTTCCACAGCATTTTCTGGTACATCCAATTGATGACAAACAATATGAACTAAATTTTGTACCAATCTCGATAAACGAGACCCTGACAGATACTTTACTGAAATTGTAATAAATCATAAAGTTACTGTGATAATATTATATTACAGGAATGTTACTGGTGATAAGATTATGACCCTACCAATGAATACACTGGCTTCGATCGTACAAGCTTCTAATTTTTCAAGTGCTGTTACAACAGAACTTGTCCATTTCTTCTGCTCAGTTTCATCAGAAGAGTTTAAGTAATTTTGCCACGATTCATTCAGACAAGCCTCTGCCCAGACATAACATTCCTGAAAGTATTCAACATTATTAAAAATCTGGCATTTTTTTACGTAATGTATATATATATATTTATATTATTACTTCATATTGTTTAAGTTGCCATAAGCTGTCAAGCAACATGTTTAATTGTCGAACTCTATCGACAATATTTTCATTAGTAACCAATAGTTTGTTTCTTTGTTTAGCAAATTTAAAAGTATCCTGCAATATGCAAGACAATTCTGCATACTTCTTTTCTTCATATAGATGTTGAATTTCGCCTAATTTTTGACCCCTATGTAATAAAAAATTAAATTGTAGTATCAATTTTTAAATATAGTATCTTAGTATAATATGCATTTTAATATAAATATTTAAAAAAATACCTCTGGATTGATGTAAGTTTTTTCTTTACAAGTTTGGCACTAATTTGAGAGTTATTTTTACAATTTAAAAGCATAATACATGGATTTAGGCGTTTACTTTCCATTTCATGTAGACGGTTCAACAACTGAAAAAATTCATATCTGTAGTAATAATTATTTTAATATTAATTTAATTTAAATTTTTTAATATTAAACTTTCTTACCAGTTCTAATGTTTCTATGACTATGTCTATATCACCTTGGCACAGAAAAATATTACTTTTAAGCCATAGAATTCTTAGTAATGTGTATAAATTTTCTTCATTTAGAAGATCCTGTCTAACACTCGCAAATATTATATGTCCTAATTCTTCTGCTGGCATTCCAGTGCCAAGTTTATCTAATCTGCAATGATTTTATTTATACATGAAAAGCTATTTTTATTAATAATTTATTATTAATGTAAAGAAAAAATTATTGGGATCTTACGTTGGGCTTGGTAAGGTATCTGGTTTATTATCTAGCCATCTGTCTGTATGTAGTTCACCAAATAACAATGTCGCTTCGGTATCTAACTTTAGAACTTTATCATTGACATCCTCATCAAATGGTGATAAATGTGGAATATGTTGTCTGAAAAAAATATTTGCAACTCAAATATTTCGCTTTTAACAATACAGAAAATTAATCCTTATACACCTACCTCATAAAGACATATGCTTGTAGATAAATATCTGACATTCCTTCTGGCCATTCTTGGTTCCATTTAGTACATAAAAATTCTGCAAATTTCGCGATAATTATCATTAAATTGCTGTTACTGCTATGCTGATTTATAAATGCATCCACATCGGCAGTTTCTACGTCTGTTCCAAAATACTTTTGTGGTTGACTGTGCGAATAAAATTAGATTAACATTATTATATCAACAAAGATTTTAAGCAAATTTTAAACAAGTACCTTGTGTCAGGACTCGGCGATTTAGAACTTTCCGAGCTTTTGAGAGTTTCTACATTTTTATTAGTCTCCTGATTCGCAAATAATTGATACATATCCATGGTGTCCATAGAATCCTCGAGATTTTTAGTAACCTCATCCTTAGTCAATCTTACTGTGTCAGGTCTGTAAAACAGATTAGAAGAAATTATATTTTACACTTTTAAACTAATTACATGTGTAGATAATTATTTAATATACATACAACAGAGTACTAGGGAACAATCTTCTAAGCGTTTCCTCTAACTGAACATCATCCCTCTCCGCTTCTCTTCTGTTCGAACCTCTTACTCTCGCGGATCGTCTCATGCTGCTGCAACTCCAAGCCCATTGCTGCAAAAAGCATAATGCACTTCTGCGCCTCTTCTTCACCTTCTGTCCTTCTTCCTTTCCGTCGGTTTTCTCGGAATGAATTTTATCATCTGTCTTACACATTCCATCGCTTGGTTTTTCCGCGCCTTTCTCAGAAGCCTTATCACTTGATTTATCACTTTCCTTGTCACTAGATTTTTCATTGGGTACTCCATTATCTATGCTGTAAACATCGTCTGCGACTTTGTCGTTCTCCAATTTGTCGATATTTGCATCTGCTTCAGACTGCACTTGTTCCTCCGATTCCATGTTTTTCGTTTCAGTTTGTTCTTCGCATTGTAAACCATCAGTGTCAAACATTCTCAATGCGTCCTCTTCTTCGACTATTTGCACGTCGGTCGAGCAAGATTTCTTGTCCTCCTCAATTTCAATTTCCATTGCCGTGTCTGTATTAAAAACTTGATTGTCGTCCGACATCTCGCAGTCTTCCGTTTCAATTTTAATAGCTTTATTCATATCGCTCTCTCCGTTTGGCATCGCGTCATTTTGCTGATCCACTTCCATTATATTTACATTACTTTCTACAGTCTCCCCCTCATTACTTGCTGCATTCTTATCATCAGGTTTTTGGACTGATAATACAATCTTACTAACAAAATTCATATTGTTTTCGGTGATATATCTATGCATGTCTACCAGACTCTCTCCGAGGGCCAACCACGTACAGCTCGTTAAGGGCATCCTTAAAGTCAACTCTGGCAAAGGTTTTGGCGTAAACTCTGCTTTGCAAACTTCCGCCCATTTCCTAGAAACTTCCTTCGCCTCTGCCAACAATTTGTCACCCAATACATGATCGTATTCGGTATACAAAGGTGGATCCAACTGCCAATCGCTATTGTACAACTTGTAACATTCTTCCATACATGGAATGTCTTTGAATATCCGGTCACGGAAAGCGAGACCCTTCACGTAATTAGAATCCCTTTCCAACGCGATAGAAATATATAATAGACAGTTCATATAATCAGGAACGGCGTATAAGGCAGTTATTAGGTTGTCCAAGCACGGCCAATGATTGAAATTACATTTCAGGCCTTGCTTGAATGACGAGCAAGCTAGTTCCAGGTTGGAAATCTTCATAGCCAACGTGCCGAGTCTGTGCCAGAGCGTCACGTCGGAATCGTCCAAGTTCGCAGCCCCCCAATAATTCTCCACGGCATCCTCATAATTCCCACAAGCCGCCTGAATGGCGCCAATGTTCTTGAAGCAGGAATACTTCAACGATAACATTGGCCTGGACCTGCCGTCCGGCACCTCGGGCTTCTCCACTTCATCCAGCAGTTCGGTGTCCAGGAGGTCCTTGAAGATAACCAGCGCCTCCTCCTGCTTATTCTCCTTCAACAGCTCCAAGGCTTTGTTGTATTCAGTCAGCGCTATTTGTTCCTGGAAGAAATCATCTCACATTTCATCACACGTGTTAGATTATCAAGTGTCCAATTTAACACGACGCTTTCCGACGCTCTCATCGTTAACTTTGCCATTATCAGTTCGCAATAGTTTAGATTTCACCTTACTGGAGAGACATAAGGTCTGTCTTTTACAGCTGGACTAGCGTACACTTTTTGTAATTAAAATAAAACAACAATAAACAAAATAATAATCAAGGTTCTATAATTTTTTAAATCAAAGTAAACAATATAGTTGGGCTAACGAATCAACCTAGTGTGCGTGCTAATATGTTGTATTAAAACGGTGTTTTTATACATCACATATCTTGTGAAGAACGCAGATATGTATATGTAATGTATAAAAACATCATTTTATGTCCATTTCTACCAATACAGATTAACTTTAATTTTGGTTTAACTTTCTATCTTTTTTTATGTCCATTTCTATCACAGCAAATTAACGTTAATCTCGGTTTAATTTACTTTTTGTCTTTTCTCTAATTCTTAGGATTAGAAAAAGATGAAAAGTAAGTTAAACTGAGATTAAAGTTAATCTACCGTGGTAGAAATGGACATTAATATAATATATATTAGCAATCACACCTGATTCGGCTTGTTAGCCCAACTATATTGTTTACTTTGATTTTAAAGTAAAATAGACATATATTTGAAATTTGACAAAAACAAGAAAAATTTCAGTACACTCTAATGCAACAATAAAAAAACAAACTTGTACACAAGTTGCACATGTGGTTCTGGAAAACGCAGACGCGGATCTTGAACGTTTGATCTCCCCGAGGATTAATTGCAATTCTGGGATAAATAAGCGTAAATGCGATACATTGCAAATTAACGTTAATCGCACGAAACGGCGGGGAAGCGTCGGAGCAGCTCGCGCATTTTTTTAGGTTACACCTTGACGTAAACAATCCGTGCGACCCACCTGCGCCTCCTTCGTGATCGTGGGTACGTCCTCCTCCTCGCTTTCCTCGCTCGACTCCTCGTTGAGCGCCGATATCTTGATCATCCTGCCGGCGTCTATGTACAAAAGGTCAACAAAACAGCCGGTCCCTCAGCACGCCGCCATGCGATCGGGCCACGCATTCGGGATCCAGTGGGATCCAGAGAGCGCGAGATCGTCGAAGCGGCCGAAAAATCCGACGGTCGCGACGGCGATCGAGTGCACGCGAAATCCGCGTCGTCCGCTCGGTCGCGCCTCGACCCTTCCTTCCCTTTACCTCGTACGTCCGCCGTATCCGGGTGTCCGGTCTTCCGTCAGGCGAGGGAGAATGCGACGGGGACGCGAAAAGGGATAAACTTGATTACGGGTGCAGGAGAGTGCAGCCGAGGGCCGACGCGAGTCATCCGCGGGGCCCCGGGGAGCCAGGTATCTCTCGCGCTGCGGCGGCGGGAGGAGCGCGTGAACTTTTAACTTGTTTATCTCGCTTGTCGCTCGGCGCACGCAAATAAAATGTTACGGTGCGGCCGGGCTGCGCCAACCGTATGTCGTTGATCCCGATCGGCTCCTCTCAGGTCCTCCACCTCTGGTTTGCAGTCCGGGGGATGCTGCCGCCCGGACTGATGGCAATAATCAACAAGATCTCGCGCGAGGGGATGTTGTGCGTCGAGGTAAGCACGCGGGTGTGCAACACACAGTCGTCGCCAGGCCTCGACGAGTGGAGCGATACGCTCCGGTAGATTGGATCGGATATCTCGGGATGCGTTGCAGGATCTGCTGACTGTGGGAAAGTTAGAGCGTATATAACTCGGGTGTTTGCCAGTATACTTGGGAGTCTATTGTCAGTATGCACGATAGAGTGGCGTTAACCGTGTCCGCGATATCCAACACGGTATAGAATGTTGGTATAGAACGTTTCTTGCTGCACATCCCACGGAGACCGTCTTCTTCGCCCTACCCTGAGCTGCTGCTGCAGGTTACCATCTAGACAATAGATGCTTGTTCGCAGCAACGGAATGTCGAGCTTCGTCAGCGCGTCGTCAAATAATATTGTCTACAATTTTGTGCTTTGTCAACAGACCCTGACGACATGGATTCAACTTTGACCAAGCTCCGATTAACTTGTGCCTATTTCTACCACGGCAGATTAACTTTAATCTCAGTTTAAACTTACTTTTCATCCTTTTCTAATTCTTAAGACTAAAAAAAGATAGTAAATTAAACTGAGATTAAAGTTAATCTGCTGTGGTAGAAATGAATATTAATCGGCGATTGCGTCAACGAGTAGAATCACTTTCTGAATATATAATCTAATATTTTTTCTCATATTAAATTAAGAATTAAAATTAATTAATAACTCTAGGATTGTACAGATATCACTTAATAAGTTAGAGTTTGAAATCACTCATAATTTGATAAGAGATTAGCAGTGGAAAGTTTATCTGTCATCTCATGTGTGAATAATAAGTGAACTTTGAAGTGAAATATTTCATTTATATGACAAATACGAAATACACTTTTCTCCTGTCAGTTTATCATTGAATGGATTCAATGTTTTTGTTGATATTTGTGGATAAAATTTGCAGTAGACGCTTTGCAAATTTTGATTTGGCTATTTAAGAGTTAACTATTTTGTAAAACTTGCTTAGCGACAAATTTGTATTAAGAAATGTTCCACATTCTTTTTTGTAAACTATCGTTAATAAAATTCGCAATTACACATACAATTACGTTAAAAACATGTATAAGATTTAAAATGTGAGGCATATGTGTGCTCTATTATAATATCTGATTAACCTATTACGAATGTTTCGTATACATTATGGCTACATAATATCGCAATTTTTCTGAAGTTACACAGACGATTGTTTCGTTTCATCTTATAATAAATTTTACTAACTTAGACAATACGACAGGATTTAAATAAAAGTTGCAAGTAAAAATATTGGTTTATAAACACATAGTGTTTACACATCATTGTTCTTAAAACTCACAGTAAACAATGAAAAGTTTTTATGTTGATATTCGAGTTTAATGTAAAAATGGAAGAAATTATTATTATATAATAATGTTATACTATGATTGAGAATGACGCAAATCAGTAACAGTCTTTAATGAGAATGTTGTATACAGTAAACATTGTTAGATCACAGAAGAGGTAAGGTTGCAAAAATTGTAACATACAAATAAGGAAACCGTGTCAACCGTATTTAACTTTATATGTATTCTGTAGCATCTAAGCTATAGAATTATATAGAAATAATAAATAATGATATGTAACAAACAATAATTTAAAATTAAAATTTAAACATTTAACAAAGCATCCTTACCATTGACTGTACTCTAACAAGATGAATAAAGTATATTACAATCCATTCTTGGCACTTTAAATTACCATACAAACAAATTTTCTTATTACATAATGGAAAACTCGTTTAATATGTAGATGTAAAAGTCAAAATTAACTTCAAAAATATTATAAATGATCATTTTGTTTATACTGTTTCAGTTACTGTATTAATAATATAAATTGACACAAATATGTACATTGAAGGAGACCAGTTGAGAAATGATACACGAACCGTAGATACAAAAAGTTTGCTTGATTCTGCAATTGAAAAATACAAAAGTATTATGATAAAATCACCTTCTCCTATTTATAATAGATTTAACCAGAATTGGCGTTTAGGTGAGCATCTGATACAAAAATATATAAGATTTTTTTAGAGGCAAAGTAACAATTATTTCTTTTTTGTTTCAGAACCTGAAATGAGACACTATTGGGCTGCATCTTTCTTGCTGCCAGTCGGATCTATTTTTATTCTTGCAGTGGTTGTTTTGCTAATGGTAACTACTATAAAATTGGAATCATGATCATTTTTTATCAATGGACCATTCAATTCAAATTTGAAATTTTTTACTGGCTATTACAGGTATTGTTCAAACGATGTCCTCATACGGTAGCCGCGATTGTTACTGCGATACTTACTATTATTATCATACTGACAACTATATTATCACTTAATCATGATCCAGTTTATACTTAATACATTTATACCAAATAATTATAAATATTGACTATTATGTAAGTTCTTCTTCCATATGTATATTGAACTAGAAGCTCAAAACTAATATACAAGAATTTTATATGAAAATATACGAATTTTTGTGACAATTATACATATTGAATAAATGGATATGTTACTTACTACTAGCATTGTTCATTCATCATTTTCATTTTAATCATGTCTTCCGAAACGCGTTCTACAGTTGCCAGATATTTATCCAATGTTGCATTTAATCTCTCGTAGCTCTAAAATATAAATCTCAACATGTATCGAGTTTTATGATTATGAATCAATATAAATATACAATTTAAAAATATACATTTATTGTACCTCTATATGAGTTGAGTCTTTCTCCAAGTGTTGTAATTCACTTAACAGTACTTCTATGGTATTAAGCGGTAACCAAATAGGCGGCGCGGTAGCTACTAATGGTGCTTCAAGACCAAAATGTTCTCTACCGCTACCTAATACTGCTTTAATATAATCTACCGCTAAATCAGTGGCTTCCACTAATCGACCGGTATTTAGCATGAGACGTAGAAGCTCTGAGGCGTTTCGTTTCTGCAATATTTTTATGTAAATATATTGTATAAATATAGAAATATTTTATATATAAATTTGGTCGAAAGTACTTACCTTATACGATATTAATAACCATTGCGGCAGAAAAGCTCCATCCTGTAACAATTTTTGTGCAACGGCCTTATGTAGTTCGCAATGGTCACTCTTTTCGTGCTTCAATGTGAAGTATTCCAACAGTTTCCAAGCGGTATTTGTAATAGTTGTATTAGATATTCCAATATCTATTGAAGAATATTGATGATTGTCATATAGTTCTTGGAAAAAATATTCCGCAATAACAGTTATAACGGAATACAAAAATTATAATAATTATACGTACCAAATATATCGTTTTGAATTAACCAATCCCAGGCGTTTGGATCTTCGCGTTGACTCAATTTAATGCATTGAGAGGTCAAACTTTTGAGTACAGAGGCTTTACTAATTTTAAATTCATCGCATAAATGTAGCGCCGTTGAATACAAACCAGTGCTACACAAGGTGACGATAAGTTCGGATAGTTCTGAAATATATATATTTTTTCAGAATAACTCGAATTTTAAATTATAATAAAATCTGTTCATTTTCTCTTATAAAGACAAATTATATAATTAAAAGACATTTACCAGTATGTGTAACTATATGCATCTCCGAATTTACTTTCGATATTTTTAATCTTGCATCTACTATATAATACTCCTTCTTGATATCATCTAATTCGAGCACTTCGACTTGTTTCTTTATCTTGTAATGCAACACTTCTCTCCCGTCGATGTTTCTCTTCTTTTGTGGATTTGACGAGTTCATTTCGCTAGAGATGTTCTGGTCAATTACAGGTCTTACGATCCATCTGTACTTCTCGCTTACATGATGCAGAGCATTAATACACGCCAGTAGACATTGTGCTTGCTTCGCTATAATCGGCGCGGAGTGAGGTTCTTGACTTAAACGCATAGCTTGTTCGTACATTATGGATGCAGCTGTGAAAATAAAAAAAGAAATTTATAGCAACGATATAACTCCATTATAAAACAAGAAACTCACCTTTCCGCATATTTTGCTTATTGACATGGAAACTATATAGAAAATTATAATAATTGTTTTCCATGAGATCGACACTCCTGGCTCTACCTTCGACTATTCTCTCGAGATCCTCATACATATCGACATAGGGAAAAGAAATTAAATCTATCAACAATTTCTTTTCGAATAACGTAACAACCAATTGTCGTAAGCAATCCACTCTGCGCACGGGGTCCGGATTTGCGTTCAGACAATGATAAGCTTCTGTATGGTGACCCAGATTTAAATGTTGTGTGAATATTATGGAATGAAGCGTCGGTAAATTCGGATCATCTGCGTCAGCGGTTGCTATCGCCGTTTCGGCGATCTCTATGATACAGTCGGACGCATTGTGTTCCTCAAATAATTTGATAACTTTCAGATAATAATGAACTAGATCCTTATTTCTCGATGTCACGTTAGAATTGAGTAAGGCATCCACTAAAAACACGTCGGTCAATATTCCCTTGGAAGTACTAAGAAAATGATCGCAGGCCTTTCGTATCTCTCCCATTTCTAGTAAGGCAACGGCTAAGATGAATTTCCTCGAGGCGCTATTCCACTCGCACCACGTATTTAGAAGTCTCACGTATTCTTGAACAAGCAGGAATTGGCAACTAGATAATAACCATTCGGGGAAGATAAAATTTCCGGATATCGGCCATCTAATTGTTTTGCTTAAGGAAATATCAAGAGACAATGAATCTTTGAAGTTATTTAGATTTGTTGCAAACTGCTACGATTGTTAAAGGATACACAAGCTGCGCGATAAGCGTCACATGCGTTAGCATACTGTAATGCCACGGTATCAGAGTGGTTGGGTCCATATTCGCTTGGGCCATCAGAACGTGAGCGTGTTTCGCACCGCTGCTGTGAATAAACAGTTCTAAGAGCGAAAGAGATCGATGTTGCCTCTGCCCAACATTAATTCGCGAATCAGCGAGCTTGAGAGTTGAAAGACGCTGAGAGCTGGATTCGCTGAAATTTTGTAATGATTTTTTTTTTCATGATACTATTTATCAGATGCATGATCGCATGATAATCGAAAATAAACTTATATAGTTTTTATATTACATTAAAATAGTACTTACAGTAATGATTGCGACGGCGTATACGTTGCCGTCGATTCGCATATCCACGTGACGACATAGTAAGCTTGAGTAAGTACAACGGTTCTCGGTGCCAATGATGATCTTATAGTGTCTATGGTGAGTGAAGACCTCGATTTAAATATCTCAGAACGCAGTAGTATGATTTGTTGCAGCATCAATAGATCTCTGCAGATGGAGAATCTCAAGAGGGCTATCTGCGTTATGGTTTCCGCTACCGCTGAAATTCCTAGCTGACTGCCAAATAGATGACTGACATTCAATAAGACCCTCGAAGTTTCGTGATCGTCCTCAAATTGCAGCTTATTTGGCTGCCCAAGATCATACGTTAAAGCTTCCAACAACATGGCCATGGCACTCGATATGTCTTTAACCTTACTCAGTTTGTGACAGAGTTCCGATTGGAAGTCAAAATCCAATAGCTATTTTTAACAAGTGTATGTATTACATGAGAGTCATTTTTTTCAATATGTAAAAAAAATTAATTGAAATACTTACTGAATCATCAGGTTCCAACATCAGTTTCGACAACAAGTCGTCGATTATGATATCTGGACTTCTTAGATGATACAATTCTCTTTCGATTTCCGTTTTAGTCTCTTCAGATAATTGTTCTCCCAACATGACCAACGCGGACATTAACACGATTAGATCTTGGCATGTGTCTTCATCTTGCGATAGAACGGGCGTTGTCTTGAACCGGGAAATATTGGATTTATTGTTGCAAAGCACCAGATGCTCTAAAGCTTCCATAGGTCTTAGAAGCGAGAACGAGGATTTCTTCAATAATACAACGCCGTAAACGCTTGGTAGTAGCAGTAGACCTACAGGACGAGTACCGTTGGCGTGATATTGGACGACGCACGAATAGAACTTCGACCAACATCGATTAGCGATTTCGAGATAATCTTCATCCATAATCACATAATCCATTACTTCCGCCTGCATTTCGGCTTCTACGGCCATACACACTCTCTCTTTTAAAACGGCCGCTGAAAAATTCATCTCTTTTATTGCTACTACATTGGATCTTCTGTAGATGCTCAGAGCCTTCGTGATGTCCGTCAATGAGAATTGTCCAGGGTGAAAAATGTAATTGATGTATGCTTCCCTCGGGTCCGTTCCAGGTTCGGTTACAATATAATCTCTGTCGCGCGCTTGTTCCAAGATTGTAGTTTCCCATTCGCAATTGCGGTGGGTTAGCGGTAATTGTGCATGCGTCACTGCCACCGCATCCATGTCCGCGGTCCTCCACACTGCCCACAATCTAGTTGGCGTGAATGCAAAATCTACCAGATGTTGCTGTGTAAAAATAATGTAAGGTTGTTACATTTGTTTCTCAATAAAATACATATATGTAAAAAAAGGCGTATTTCTGAAAGTACTCACATCCGGCGCGTATAACGTACATAATCTAACAAACTTGAACATGCCATTGTCCTGTACAGGCTTCAGAATACTGAATTCACATCTCGCGTTGAATTTTAAGAAAGTTCCAAGATACAATTCGTTATCGTTGCCTAGCGCTTTCCTCAAGACGTGGCTTTGGGCACCTTGAGATACAACGCGATTCTCCGTTGCTGCGTCCGTCACAGCTACGCACTGTGTCTTGTTGCAAGACCATATACGTACATTGCCCTCTCGGCATAATGCAAACAGATACGTATCGCCACCGTAACTATGTATAACGAGAGACATAGCCACGTGAGCTTCAGTATTACGACCTCTAAACGCAGTGGCTATACCGCTTAAAAATTTCGGCATTATCGAGTCCTGCTTCAGTTCGCTAGTATGCACGAAACCTGTGAGAGTATCGAGCCTCAAAAGTAATATAGTGGCCGAACTGTAGGCAAGGGCAAATAATGCCTCTTCTTGCGGTAATATAAGCCACGACGCTGCTGCGTGAGGCACTGGAGAATCTGAAAACAAGTGGACGTTTAGTATAATACAGTAACAAAACTGAATTTATTACGTGCTCTAATTGTAAATAATTATGTTACATTCTAGATCTGTGAAATTGACACCCCAGAATGTTTTTAATTCTTTTGCAAGGCCAAAACATTATTTATGGACAAATTATTGACAATCAAATGCCATATCAATTTCATGAAAACTTGCATTTCAGGATGGCAACTTCACAAAACTCTACATTCTGCAAGCTCTTACTTGTGGCTCCAGCATTGGAAATAATGTGAAATGTATGAGGATCTCTGGCATGTTGTACAGAAGCTTCACTAAATATGGATTGTACACTGAGATCAGTGTATGTACCCAATAGATTTTCCTTAAAACAAAAAAAAAATATATATATATATTTTGTTAACAGAATAATTTTTGGTAACAAATTGTACTGTATTTTAGACGAGTAATGTAATTTGCACATACTTGATTGTGAATCTTATCAGGATGAGAAAAGGAAAGCTTGTGAACACTGGAAACAGTGACAATGAGGATAATAACAGAGTTGACAGTCTCATGAATGGAAATTCCATCCAGAATCGGAGTGTCCGTAAATTTATATCTCACTCGGCAATTGGCAAGATTAATATCCAAACTGTGCTCGACCAATTCGAGTACATCGTGGCAAATGCGCCAGTAAATAAAGCGGTTACGAGTGAAATACTTGGAAGAATCTTTGTAAGAGTAGCCACCTGCCCTCTCTGGCACTTTTATATCTTGCAATGTACTTTGGCTTCCACCTGCAAAAAGATTTTTATTATGTTTCCCGTTAACAAATAATAATACAATAATTAATTTTTAAAACAGGATTTAAATTTTAATCTTTATCACACATCATTATACAATTATCTATTATAAGATTTCAAAAATGAGTAACTGCATATAATTAAATAATTATTGTTCTAAAATTCTTAATTTTATCGAAACGCGGCGAATTGACGATACGTGCTTGATTGACACACATACTTGAACCTAGAATCAATTACGTGCCGCTTGATTTACGGCTTTGAGAGTCCAATTATCAATTTACGCATGCTAATGAGCGACAGACAGGCAGAGGTTAGACGAGTGTGCAAAAATTGATACTTCGACTTGCGAATGTTACGCGATACATTATTCCGCGAGCGTCGGGCTCGCGCGTTGCCGCGACAGTTCCCAGAGGCGGTTTTACGCGACGTAGCGAGCGAAATTTCGGTTTGCCGGGCGGCGGAATTCCGGCCGGAGGTTAGAACACGTTTTACCTGTGTTTAGAGTGATCTCCTTCCATTTCTCTGGCAGAGTTTGATCCGGCACCACCTCGCGATACCCGAGCGGGAACTCTACCATGTTCCGATACTTTTCCGGGAGATGCTACAACGACTCTTTCACTTTACATCACAGAAAACCCGCCGACGATTTCAGCGGTTATCGAACGGTTTTTGGCGCTCGCCTCGTGCTTCACTACGTCATCGAGCAGGTACTACTCAAAGGAAGCTGACCTCACGAGATTTAAAAAAAAAAAAGATCGTGTTCGCTAACGCCCTCTCAACCATTTTGCGGCCGAGAAACGACAACTTTAAATTCAAGCGATATTCGTGGCTCGACATTATATTTAAAATCATAATTTTAATCTTAAAATTAAAAATTATCTAAGATTTATATTTCTTTACTATTCTTTTATTTTAGATTTTATATTTAAGAATGTCTTAGGCTGGTATTCATAATCCATTCTTATATTTAAGACCATTTTAAGTACATAATGGCGAGCATTAATTTACGAAAGTCTGCATTACACTACGAATTGAAATTGAATTGGATATTGTTGATTGGTCAAATTCCAATCTAATCTTACTTTCAATCCGTAATCTTATTCAAATTTAAATGTCTGCATTCGTTTTCTCCTACGTTTTTCCACTGGGAGCATAAACTATATTGAAAATCTATAATCTACGTAACGTACTCTACAGATTTTTAGTATAATATATGTTCCCAGTGGGAGAAAATGAATGCAAAGAATGGGGTCCTTTTTCGATGTAACTGCAGGTGCATTAGGGATTTGTATTCAAAGGCCAGCTCATCTACACTGAAAAAAAAATCTTATTTATAATGCACCTCATTATATAATCTTCGCAATAATTAATGACTAAATATTCTTCAATTATTTCCGAATTTTCGAAGTTCTTTTTATGGTCACGAAAATTTATCCAGTTGATGATTTTTAATAGTATCTCATCGGTATTTAAATGGAAATAGAAATTAAAAGAAAATATGGGTTCTAAAATAGCGTTGCCATTATCTCGCCTCTTGTAATTTGCAATACTCTTCTCACCCAACATTTCCCTCTTATGTTTCTATTTCTCCATGGCTCTTGCATTCGCGAAAGAAAGTCACGTGGGATGGTGACAGCGTCCTCTGTGATGTCAATCGCAGTCGGACGTCTGAAATGTTGAACGATTGGCAAACGGATGCTCGAGACACCCGGGTCATGGCACACCATTCAACAAATGCGAATTATGTGATTGTCGGACGAAGCGGCAAATGAATGCAAATGGAGCACGGTCGTAGTATTATTGCTGATGATTCTTTAGCCACCGGGATCCGTGTGCGCGCTCGTACGAGATGTCTTGAGCGTTAAACGCTGCCGTTAACATTGCCGTTAACGTAAACACTGATTTTTCCCAGCAGTAGCATTATTGGGTTTTCAAAGATGAATAAGAAGGTGGTCACCGCGTTTTACTTGACGCTAAACATAGCCTTCTCGATTATAATTGTGCTGCTGAACAAATGGCTCTATATCCACACTCGCTTCCCGAACATCACCCTGTCCATGATACACTTCTTTATGACGTTCGTCGGCTTGATAATCTGCGAGAAGCTGGATGTCTTTTGCGTCAAAGACATCGCCATCAAGGAGATGGTGTTGATCGCCATGACGTTCTGCGGATTCGTCGTTCTGACAAACCTGAGTCTGGCGCACAACACGGTTGGGACTTACCAGGTGGCGAAGATGCTAACGACACTCTGTGTGATAGTGATGCAAATGATATTTTATAGGAAGCACTTTGGCATGCTCGTTAAATTGACGCTGATACCGATTACGTTGGGAGTCGTAATCAATTTTTATTATGACATACAATTCAATGTTGTTGGAACCATCTACGCAACACTAGGCGTACTTGTAACGTCATTGTATCAAGTTGTACGTCCTCTGCCTGTTATTTCCTACTTTTGATAACTCCTAGAGTTTATATACACTTTAGGAATGTACAGTGTCAATGATTTCATTTATTGTTTCTTGTAGATGATAAATAGAAAACAGAAGGAGTTTCAGATGGATCCGATGCAGTTGTTATTTTATCAAGCGCCACTATCTGCCGTTATGCTGTTGATTGTTGTTCCAATTTTAGAGCCGGTTGGACAGACCGTCACGCACACGTGGTCGCTCTTGGACATAGTATGTTTCTGAAACATACGACTTTACTTTAGGGATGAATCCGAGAAGCTTTTGAGAATATTGAATAATTGTCAATTACAGATCATGGTGATACTGTCAGGTGTGGTTGCGTTCTTCGTGAATTTAACTTCCTACTGGATCATAGGAAAGACTTCGCCTTTAACGTATCCTTACATTAATATTATTTTACGAGATGTCAACAAACTCGCATGTTATACACTTTAACAAAATGCTCAGATATAATATGGTTGGACATTCCAAATTCTGCCTTCTGCTGTTAGGAGGCTCGATACTTTTCCACGAGACGTTAGCGATAAACCAAGTCATTGGTATAACTTTGACATTGGTGGGAATTATATTGTATGCTCATGTCAAGGTAAGTTCAATTTTTGCGCGATTCTTCGTCGATACTTTGCATTTAATATAAAATTTCTCTTTCAGATGAGAGATAATCAGACGATAGTACCAGAGTTTGAAAACAGAGAGACAAAACCTTTATATAAAGTATAATTCCGTTTTAGGAAGTTTAGAATTGAAGGAATTGAAAGAAATTGCAGTACTTAATAACACACGAGTTTTGTATGCTATTGAAATCTACATTGCAATAAACATTTATTTATTATTCTCGAACTTGTGGTTCATTCTAAAGAAGCGGCGAGTCGTACGATAATTTTGTCAAGAATGAAAAATTATTATATTTCAATTCTATTCAATTTTATAATTATATAATTATACAATCTAATTTTATGTACATTATAATTTACATTGTAATTAAACATGAATAAATTTTTAGCATAGAAATAAGAAAAATTAAAATTCGATTCTTCGAATGTCGATTAATTATAAATTATAATTATATCTCATTACATCTTTTTAATTTTTTCGCTATCCAAAAATAGATGATAATACATAATTACCGTTAAAATTAATAGTCACAGAAACCGAGTTCAAGTGGAAAGTTAAATCGATACGACCGCGAGGTTAGACCCGCTAGGGTTGTGCTTTGACGAAAAAGAATCGGCGGGAAAACGGTATCTCGGAGCAAAATGGGTCAACGTCACACCTTGGGCTGAGATAGTTGAACTGTATTGAAATTAGCGGCAACTTCAAATTAAGATTACGATTTATCGTTAGCTTTTTCCCAGGTGCATCAGACCCGATGGATGATCTTCCAGGATGCTCTTATATATGGAATCAGTCCGCCTGTGGCACTATCGAGAAACTGTCGTCCCATGAGACATCTAGTCTTCGAAAAATGTATCAATTGCTAGACGCGGACTTTTTGACGGGCGTCTCGCGGTGTCCGTCCTCCGTAGACGCAACTATACTCTTTTCGACCGACAATCCACGAGATGTGTCTCCTATTTTTTCGTCTATCTCTTAATTTCACTGCAAATAACGAGACATCGGCGCGAGTTGTCGGCGAGCCGATCAATAAACGAGCTTGCGGCTTCGGAATGTGGCGCGCAAGCCGCCGCGCGCTTCACTTCCCTTAGTGGCGTTGCTGTAGCAACGGTGACCGGAAGGAGGGGATGCGTCTAATCGAACCAACTGAAACAAACAGTTCTGACAACGTGCACGCGCTCTCGTCGCCGCCGGTTTACGGACAATTCTTGCGAGAGACCGGTAAACGATGAAGATCGAGGAGGTGAAGAGCACCGCCAAGACCCAGAGGATCTCGGCGCACACGCACATCAAGGGCCTGGGTCTCGATGAGAATGGCACGGCGATCCAGAACGCGGCCGGTCTCGTCGGCCAGGAAATGGCGCGAGAGGTTAGTATTGCCTTGAGGCGGGAACTGCATTGGATATTTTTTCCAGCGAGCACCACGCTATTATATTTAAAACGATGGGCACTCCAATTTCTAAGCGTGTTATCGAAAGAGAATGCATCTTTTCTATCACTAGAATACTGCGTTATAATGCTCTATTTCCTTATTATAATTACTCCTTTATTTCCTTAATTTTTTAATAATAATTTAGTAGTGTAATATGGACGAGAATGGAGCGATTTCAGTCCCTAAATATCACCTATGAGCTAAAAAGATTCTTTGTGACTTCTCGCTGAAAATTGTACGTGGGATGGGGACTGGGATTTGAATCCAGGATCCTTTTGTTATTAATCATTCGCGTAAGCAGGAAGCCATGTTACATCCCATTCCCGGATTACAATTTATTTCTTTCAGTCACATCAAAACTTTTCTAATCAGTCTTATAAAGGGTTGTTACATGAGATGAGAATTGGGATTGCAAACTTGAGATTCACTGAATCCTTCAGGCGACACGTGCATCTTGATATATCTTAATATAAGAAATCAATTTATATCTTTTGAAAATAATATTTATTTAGATTTTCAAAATTTAAACAGTGAAATTTGTATTTTATTACGAAAAAATGCATTCTACTAAATGTTGAATGACTAAGGATCAAGAATCAACCATTTCCATTAAGCCACGTGTCAGGATAACATAATTATTGTCTACTTGACACCACAAATGCAGCAAAGTGTTTGTCTTCTTTTTGTTTTCAATGAAGAAAGAAGGAGAAAAAGAATACTTTGAAGCATTTGTAACGCCAAATAGACCACAGCCTATATAATAATACATGTATGTAATAATGTAGCTATACTAGCATAACTATTATTTATGTATTTTGCTGAAAAATACATGTTATTGAACTTTTTTCTTGAAGAAATGAAAGTAAAATTTATATAAAATTTGCATCAAAGTTCCATTATATTTTACATTCTTTTACTTTTTTTTGTTATACATTAATGATTCGATTGACGGTGATCTAATTAAGTATAATGTACTTACAGGCAGCAGGTATTGTCGTTGACATGATAAAATCAAAGAAAATGGCAGGACGTGCTGTGTTATTGGCTGGTCCGCCAGGTACAGGCAAGACTGCGATAGCACTCGCCATCGCTCAAGAACTCGGTAACAAAGTGCCTTTCTGTCCTATGGTGGGCTCAGAGGTTTACAGTTCGGAGATTAAGAAAACAGAGGTTCTCATGGAGAATTTCAGGCGAGCCATTGGCTTAAGGATCAAAGAAACTAAAGAAGTATATGAGGGTGAAGTCACCGAGCTGACGCCTGTCGAAACGGAGAATCCTATGGGCGGCTATGGTAAAACTGTATCTCACGTAGTCCTCGGATTGAAGACTTCCAAAGGCACAAAACAATTGAAACTGGACCCTTCCATATATGAGTCTCTGCAAAAAGAAAAGGTGGAAACTGGCGATGTAATCTATATCGAAGCCAATAGCGGGGCGGTAAAGAGGCAAGGTCGAAGCGATAATTTTGCTACAGAATTCGATCTGGAAGCAGAGGAATATGTTCCTTTACCGAAAGGCGATGTACATAAAAAGAAGGAAGTTATTCAAGATGTAACGTTGCACGATTTGGATGCAGCTAATGCCAAACCGCAAGGAGGACAGGACATAATGTCTATGATGGGACAATTAATGAAACCTAAGAAAACTGAAATTACAGGTAAAAGAAAAAATTATCAGTACATTATTTATACAGAATAATTTATAATATTAATTTCTAGCGAGTAAATCTAAAACTTATCATGAAAGAATATATACAAGTTGTTTAGACTCCATTTAATGAGCTATAAGTTGAAACTAATGCTTACAATGTTGGTCTTAAATCATGGAATTGAAAGCATGTTAATATATTTTATATTATTTATATCTTACATTTTTTTAGATTGAGTTGTACATTAGAAATATATAATTATATATTTTATTCAACTATAATTATATTATAATTAAAGAGAAATGTGTCTGATTAGAAACATAATATTTTAGATAAGTTGCGGAAGGAAATAAACAAGGTAGTAAACAAATACATTGATCAAGGGATTGCTGAATTAGTACCAGGAGTATTATTCATAGATGAGGTTCATATGCTAGACATAGAAACATTTACTTATCTACATCGCGCGTTGGAAAGTGCTATAGCGCCAATCGTTATTTTCGCTACGAATCGTGGCCGCTGCATGATCAGAGGATCCGAAGACATCGTCTCTCCACATGGCATACCTCTCGATCTGTTGGACCGCCTTCTCATTATAAGAACTCTTCCATATTCTAGACAAGAGATTGAGCAAATAGTAAAACTAAGAGCTGTTACGGAAGGATTGCAGATCGACGATGATGCTCTGTCCATTCTCGGCGAACTCGGTACGAAAACTACTCTGAGATATGTAGTGCAACTTCTAACACCTGCGGCTTTGACGGCAAAGGTCAATGAAAGAACAAACATCAAGAAGGAAGATATTGACGAAGTTAATATGCTTTTCTTAGATGCTAAATCGTCCGCTAAGATTCTCACGCAAAATCAAGATAAATTTCTTAAGTAAAATTCAATTTTGTTATAACTTTTTTCCCTACATCCGTTAGAAACAAAAAGTAATTTAATTAATTATTAGATATTTGTCGATTATATATTAATTTTCTCAATTCTTCGACTAGTTATCTCTTTAATTAAAACTATTTGTTTCAAGTGTACATATAGTATAGCAATATTAAGTAATGTAATATGATTTTAAGAAAACAATCATATACAATTAGAACATTTCTCATATAAATTGAACTATTTTACGTACAAATGTTTGTATTAATAATATAATATTCCATAAATAAAAATTTCTTATGAAACATTACTCGTCTTATTGCAATCTTTTTTTTAATGTACTTGAATTATATTAATATAGTGAGTCGATAATAAAATTTGCAAGAGTTATTTTGCGTTACACAAAATCTTTTGCATATTGCACAATGTTTGCGAAATGAACGCGAAAATAAAATTTGTTTACGTTTGGTTCTATTAGACTGTCCTAGATCAAACGATTAAACTACTTAGTATTACGAGATACTAACGACGAAAATAATTTCTCAATATTGTCTTAGATGTCGAACGACTCAGGGTTCAAAAGCTGAAAAGTTCAAACTGTAATCAGAAGTTGTGACATCATCATGCGATATCTATATAAGTAACCGAGTATAAAACCTCCGTCAACTTTAACACTTGTCAGTTTTAAGGAGACCCTCGAGTGATCGTAATATTAAATACTCCGCATTCCAATATATTTCTGAGTGCATATTATTCTCAAAAGTTACAATGCCATATACTTTGAAGATGGCAAAGTGCTCCAGACTTCTAAATAAGCACAATATTGTGACTCAACATGTACGTGGTTTACAATTGAGTAGTTCACACAAACAGAATATGAGTAAGTTGCTCCCGCAAAAGGAAGAATTTCAAGCGAGGCATATTGGACCCAGGGAACACGAACAAATAGAAATGTTGAAATTAATTGGATTTAAGGTAATTTACTTCTGAAAATAATTTATACGGTGAAAATACTTGTGTGTATCGCAACTTGATTAATATTTATTCACAATGCAATATTGCAGAGTCTTGATGAATTAACGAAAACTGCAGTACCGGCTAAAATTCTTCTTAAGGGAGATTTAAAACTTGATGAGCCAATTAGTGAGTAGTTTTCTTAATCAACGTATATAACATTTAAATTTGATCATATTAATTTGGAATAAATTGTTAAGTCTTTGTTCTATTGTTTACAAAATTACGCAAGTTTCTTTTAAGAATATATAAATAGCAAAATGTATTTTTTATTCTTGTAAGATACGACGTGATAACTGTGGGTCATTCCGCGAAAACGTGACAAGTCACGAGACTTTCTGATTCAACTTGCCCTAATACTGATAACCCTCCACGCAAATCATTATCTTAGGTCACAGTTCAATCTCGTGCGTCTGCTGTGCTTTCACGTGTTTTTCTGAAACACACTTAATCGTATGCCGTCATATAGATTTCTATATTTAATTTGTTTTTCCGATATCACGTGCTGCAATAATACATATAAAGCGAAATAAAAATTAACGACTAACAAATAATTTTTGCAGCCGAGTATGAGCTAATGAAGCGAGTCACTAAAATTTCGGAAAAGAATGACGTGTGGCGTTCTTACATAGGCATGGGCTACCATAATTGCTGCGTACCGCACACGATTATGCGTAACATTTTTGAAAATCCTGGATGGTAAATTGTGCTAACACATAACTGATAAACATGAGATGCGTAAGAAAATCGGTATAAACAATTTCATTGTATTTCGCCACAGGACGACGCAATATACTCCTTATCAGCCGGAGATTTCGCAAGGACGACTCGAGGGCTTGCTGAATTATCAAACCGTGATATGCGACTTCACGGGGATGGAAGTGGCGAACGCTTCTCTCTTGGATGAAGGAACAGCGGCAGCGGAGGCCCTGGCGCTTGCATATCGACACAACAAGAGGAAAAAGTTGTTTCTCTCCGACCGAGTGCATCCTCAGACTATTAGCGTTATCGCAACACGCGCCGCTTCCTTAGGTTTAACGCTAGAAGTTGGAGACGTGTTTAAAGTAGACACCAGCGGAAACGATATTGCCGGTATTCTCATACAGTATCCCGACACAAACGGCTGCATCCATGATTTCGAGGACGTTGTTATGAAGGCGCACGCTAATGGGGTATGTTATTAAAAATTATATATGCCAAGAATATAAATACTTCTAATATAGAAAGGAAATGTTCTGCAATTTTTATAAATGATTAACACACACATATGTTAAAATCATAATATGTCTCGCTACAGACACTCGTCTGCGCTGCCACCGACTTACTTGCGTTAGCTATACTTCAACCGCCGAGTGATTTTGGTGTCGATATATGCGTGGGTACGAGCCAGCGTTTCGGAGTGCCTCTCGGATATGGTGGACCTCACGCTGGATTCTTTGCGTGCCGACAGAAACTGGTGCGACTAATGCCCGGCAGAATGATAGGTGTTACGAGAGATTCCAGCGGACAGGACGCTTATCGGTTAGCCCTCCAAACACGGGAGCAACACATCAGGAGGGACAAGGCCACCAGTAATATTTGTACTGCACAAGCGTTGCTGGCTAATATGTCCGCGATGTATGCGGTGTATCACGGACCTCAGGGAATACGGGACATCGCGAGTAGAGTGCACAATTTGACGATAGCTTTGGCGAAGGGCTTGGAGGTGGCTGGAAATGGAATAAATAATATATTTTTCTTCGACACCGTTTCAGTGTTGCCAAAGATTTCTGTACAGACGATAAAGGAAAATGCGGACAAGGCTAAAATAAACTTAAGGTACTTAACTTAAACATAGACAACAATGATTTGTTTTTATCAATAAAACCTGTGAATATTTAACAGATATTGTAACAACGGTACGATCGGAATATCTCTCGACGAGACAACGACGACGGAGGATGTGAACGATCTTTTCAAGATATTTTCAGCGAATACTACGGTTGAAGAGGTGGTCAAAGATGAAAGTTTTCTCACAAGAAGCTTGGACAAGTCGGATTTCCACCGTACTATTCCATATTTGCAGCACCCTGTTTTCAATAGCCACCACTCGGAGACGAGAATAGTCAGATACATGAAGTCTCTGGAGAACAAGGATGTATCTCTCGTACATAGCATGATTCCACTGGTGACTATTATTTTTACAAATATTGTACACCTACATACGCTTCTTTATTAATATTAACATTTATCAGGGTTCTTGCACGATGAAATTGAACTCAACGACGGAGATGATGCCTTGCAGTTTGAAGGGTTTCACAGACATACATCCTTTCGCTCCACTCGAGCAAGCTCAAGGATACCGACAATTGTTCGCCGAGCTGGAACGAGATCTGTGCGCAATCACCGGCTACGACGGTATTAGTTTCCAACCGAATAGCGGAGCGCAAGGTGAATACGCGGGCCTGAGAGCCATACAGTGTTATCACGAGTCCAGGGGCGACAAAAATCGACAAGTCTGTTTGATTCCGATATCCGCGCACGGCACGAATCCCGCGTCCGCTCAAATGGCGGGTATGCAGGTGGAACCGATCTATGTACGGAAGGACGGTTCCGTCGATATGGCACATTTGAAAGAGATGATCGACAAGTATCGAAAGACGCTGTCGTGCCTGATGATCACGTATCCATCGACGAACGGAGTGTTCGAGGAAACAATTGGCGACATATGTAACATGGTGCACAACGCCGGTGGGCAGGTATACTTGGATGGCGCCAACATGAATGCTCAAGTTGGCTTGTGTCGACCTGGTGATTACGGCAGCGATGTGTCGCATCTCAATTTGCACAAAACGTTCTGCATTCCTCACGGGGGTGGCGGGCCTGGCATGGGTCCGATTGGAGTGTAAGCAATTACTTTAATATGAAAATCTTCTGCATATTGTTAAGTTATATGTATAAAAATATATGTAATTTATAGGAAACGACATCTTACACCTTTCCTGCCGAATCATCCGGTAATAAGTTATTCGGGTAACGGTGGTGACTTGAAGAATGTCGGTGCCGTATCGGCCGCACCTTTCGGATCATCTGCCATTCTACCGATCTCATGGGCTTATATCAAGATGATGGGTCCGAAAGGTTTACGCAAGGCTACACAAGTAGCTATTCTCAACGCCAATTATATGAGCAAGAGATTGGAAAAATATTACAAAACGTTGTACAAGGGCGAAACCGGGTTGATTGCGCACGAGTTCATCCTAGATGTAAGAGACTTCAAGAAAACTGCCAATGTTGAGGCCGTCGATATTGCGAAGAGACTGATGGATTATGGTTTCCATGCACCGACCATGAGTTGGCCTGTAGCCGGTACCTTAATGATTGAACCTACTGAATCCGAAGACAAGACTGAGCTGGATAGATTTTGTGATTCTTTAATCTGTAAGGATTCTAAAAAATTTGAACTTGAAATATGTTAACGTCGAGTATTTATATTCTTGTCGCTTACTCACGTTTGTATTTCTCGATAGCTATAAGAAAGGAGATTGCGGACATTGAAGAAGGAAAATTAGATATTGTACAGAATCCTTTGAAAATGGCACCTCACACACAGCAGCAAGTGATTATGACTGATTGGAATAGACTATACTCGCGAGAGTTAGCTGCTTTTCCTGCTGTAAGTATCTCGACAGCATTACATCAAATATGTATTAATATTTAATTAATTTATCATTCTTTTAGACATTTGTAAAAGGAAGTAACAAGATTTGGCCAAGCGTTGGAAGGATAGACGACATATACGGTGATAAGAATCTATTTTGTACATGTCCGCCCATTTTGCCTACAGAGCAATAATTGTGATGTTATATTTTATACTATATACAGACATTTAGTTATATATAATGTAGAACTATTTAAATATTTATTGTAACTTTTATACAAATATATTATTTATACAAAACATAATATTGTTTTTTATCCTTTTGACAGTAGACGAAAAATAACGATTTGAATTTTTAGTGAATAAACATCATTTTTGTTTTCACGCTCATATAATCTATCTTTTTTACATCTAATTTGTCATACAGTTATTTACATTATTATGAATAATTTTACTTTACATATTTTGTACATTACAGACCAGGCATAAGATAAGCAATGTTATCGAGCATTTGGGAAAGTGTTTCAGGTTTAGCTCCGTTAGTTTCCGGCAATTGCTGCGTTAAACAAATTAACGGACCTAAGGCACAGAGTAATGAATCCAGCAAAACCGAAAGACTGCCGGAAACAGCTATCTGACCATCGTGCTCCTTCAAACGTTCTCCAATGATTGTCAAGCTCTCACCAAGCAACTTGAGATGGGCTGCAACATCAATTGGCTGGGTCCCAACGACTTTGTACATTCCCGTGCCTATTACTGGCTCATTAACCAAATCTTTACTGGTGCGATTCGGTGGTGAGACTGGAACGTTCCCAACAACAGACGGCACGCCGAGTTGAATAGTTTTTTTTGTCGAAGCGGGCTTTGTTTCTTTCCCGTTACCTGAAATACAATATGTACAGAATAATTTGTTAATGCCATATTAAATATTTAAATGAAATACATACGAGAGAGGTATATAACTATAATAAGATATATTAAGATATAACTACAAAAAAAATCGCAAGACAAATATATATCCGATTTAATAAATATTCTTGGCTAATGCACATGCATACGGAGAACAAGGCAGAGATACGTAAACTACCACATAACATGACACATTCAAATCGTACATCGCCTATGTACAATCAACCAACAAACCCACCAATTTTATTAATGAATTTTTTTCGCGAGGCGGGCGGTGGCATTTTCCAAACAGGCTCATCTTTACTTGCCGGCAAAGAGTGAGGCTTTGCTGCCAAGCGTTTTGCACGCCTGCGCCAATTATACTTTTCCAGATGTGGTACTGTAGCCCACAGCTCTCCTAACCGCTTAGAAATTGCCGCAAAATCTACAAAAAGCAACGATCAATAAACAACATCAAAGTCGCATGCATTTGTAGCTCTTATGAAAGAAAAAAATAAATATAGCTCAGATACCCATGTAAGGAGATTGCTCTAACAGTTCTTGCCTAATTTTCTTTGCCCATAGCATGTAAGCGGTAAATCTTGTTTTCTAAAAATGTCAAAAAATTAAGGCCCTTCTTTGATATCGTTCTTCATTAGTACATACCCCTTTATCCTTGCGCTGGGTCTTCGTTTTGCCTATAATTTTCCCATCCTTAATAATCAACTTTTTCTTACATTTTTCGAGCATATATAAACTATTTGCCTGTGATGTTTCCTGACCTAGTGGTGGCTCTAGCTTCCTGAATCCCATTTCTCTTTCGTCTATCATAAGAGGATCTACTTCCGTGTCACTCCCAGAATCCATACTGTATCTCTCGTCCTCATTTATCGCAGAAGGATCATCCGATTCCGAACTGGATGACTGTCCCTCGTTATCAGACAAGGTTTCCATCTTGAGCCTTTGTTGCGCATGATTCGAGCTCGAGTTCTTCTTCTGTTGCCCGACATTACTCGTCTGATTGGATTGCGCAGGCAATACCTGCTGTTGTACTTCATACTGATCCAAGAGTTGCTGAGTCTGCAGCTGCTGCTGCTGTTGTTGTTGTTGTTGTTGTTGCTGCTGCTGCTGCTGCACCTTCTGTCGCTTGAGCTTATTTTCCGTAAGATCATCAGATTCAAAGTCAACGAGCTTGGAGGATTTCTTCCTCACGCGACCACTACGGGAGATACCCGTGACCTCTAGATCTGAAAGATAAAGCAGACTGCACCTTGCCAAAAAAAAGAAAGGATCCAATGTACTTTGCAATAGCTAACTACCAGGCTTAAACATTTATAGAGTCAGGATAGGCACAGTATAGAAATGCTACTTCTATGCAGGCTACAATGTATCAGCTACTAAAGATGTGGGCAGCCAGTCGCAGTACAACTCGCACTTCACTTCGCTTCGCTTCTTTTCTCTGAGTATTCTGCATTACGTTTTTATGAAAAATAATTATTCAATAATTAAACACTTTACAGACAGGAGATAATGACGACTAGATGTAAGCGAATAGATGAATTTGGAGGATGAATAAAGCTCTCGATGACAGATGCTTGTACATTCCTGATATATTCTAGTTTACTCCGACAGGTCCATTCGTTAGATGTATGAAAGTTTATAAGCAGTATGTAAAAATGGATTCGAGTGATCGTCAAAGTTCTCTCAAAGTCATGGATGGCAGAAAAAAAAGGCGACTCGGCGCGGTGACCGAGGGCTAGGACCGATCGTCACGTGAAAATCTTCTCCGCTCTCCGGCTGACAGCGGCTCGCAGTGTGTACGGCGCGCAGTTAGTACGACGATTATCCGCCATGTACGCCGAAGCGCTAGCGCCCCATACATAACGCCAAAATGAATCGAGTTGCAGGAAGAGAGAGAGAAAAGCCACCGAGGGGCTCTTTCTACGACCGCGCGCAGATCATGCGATTCACCGCAAGCGATACCAACGAGCAAGCAAACAGTCTATCTCGATGCAGCCGCAACAGCACAGACGAAAAACCGATGCTCACCGTCGCTCTTCGGAGCGCGTGCTTTCGACGAGCCGAACACATCCATAGCGTCCTTCCGCTGCCAAGATGTCCGAATGCGCGCGCTGCGCCGCGGCGTGCCCTTGGATTTCGCGGGCTCGTCACTCCACGCGTTCATTGGCGCGACGTTCAAGCGGGGCATTTTCCGCACAAGGGGCACACGGCACTTCGAAAGGCGGACGCGGCTCGAGGGATTCGCAGAGAGGTGCAATCACTGACGGTACTACGGCACTTCTCGCAAAACTGAACAAAAGAACGTTTCGTCTAGTTACGCAATTTGTGTGAGAGAAAACAAATGCCGTGCACAGTTCGCGTGCAAGAAACATATGACGGTGCAACGCTCCTGGTGAAAATAAAATTTGGAGCGTAAGTCAAATGTAAGGGAAGGGCGATAATCCGGGGTTTCAAATTTTCTCTTCCTAGACGTTTCGTTCACACTTCGATCACTCTTCCCTTACATTCGACTTACATTCTAAATTTCATTCTCACCAGGTTAAATTCGAAGCGTGAACTTGTTTAAAATTTATTATGGATGGAAACATAATCCGATCTTGTATTTCAAAATCGTATTGAGTATGCTCTTGAGATGGGTACGATCATTATTAAATGACCAATTAGGTAAATTGGCTAAATAGAATTCCAAATAGTATAAATGATCGTTACTCAAATCAAAGATTCGCTTTTTAAGTTATTTATGAATTAACATAATCTATTCCAAACGAAGAGAGATCCTTTCAAAAAGCTCCATAGAAAAGTTAAGAAAGATAAAAAGAATATATTTTGTATCCGGAAAAGAGCTCAGAACTGATATATGATATAAAAGCTTGTTGAATTCTTAAGAATGTTTTTAGAACAGAAATGAGATGGAAAAAGAATTTATTTCATAATTTGGGAATTCAGAGAGAACTCTTTTTGGATTTTCTGTGCTATCTCTGTGTGGGATATTTTTATATATTATATAACTTTATAAATGCAAAGAAAATTACACACTGGAAATTATCACGCTGCATTTAAGAAAATTATACATCTATCTAGAATTAATCTGGAATAACGCATATCTTTTTATTTAAAATCTTTAACCGGTTATATAAATATTTATTGCAATAGGATGACTATTCTATATTCAAATGTATTATCATGCTTCCAGCTAAAATAGACAATATAGTTACTATGTCTCGATTTGTTCAATTTTTTTCAAATTTAATTATATACTACTAGTTTTATTTTACATATGTCTTTTATTCTACATTATTCTACATATCTTGTATCTCGTGCTAAACATATAAATACGACGCGCGATCGATTGATCGTTCAGTATCTCATGAGTTGGTGTGAAAATCGATACAATGGCTCGATTAAGCTACATCCTGATAATCATCAGTGCTGTACTGATGTGCGTCCTCGCGCAACAACTTTACTCTGCTGAATTTGACCGCATTGATGTCGGGGAGATCCTTCAGGACGAAAAAAAGCTAGATGAAGTCTACAAATGTTTTATGGGACTTGGACCATGCACGATGCCAAATTCAAAGTTTTTCCAAGGTATATCTATATATCTATATATATAAGTAGTTTACATATATAGATTACGGACCAATACTAGCTATATCCATATATAGAATATTGAAATGAATAAATTTTTATGACAGATTCTTGATCAATTAGAAATTTAGTATTTTTCAAGTTCTAGATATGTCTGTAGTTTTGAAATAGTTAACTGCGTATAAGTAAGAAACAAAGAAAATGACAAAATAATATCGCTTAGTTAATTTTAAAAGAATAGTAAATTTTCATTCAGGAAATTTAAAAGTGTATAATTTAAAAAATTGGAAAGTTAGTTACAAAAATTGCAATAATATTATATTTTAAATTTTTCTCAAGAGAAAATTAGCATCATTCAAAAATTAAATTTTTCAAAGATTGTGTCATTGGAGCATAACGAAAGTAAAAGTAGATATCCTATTGTACATACACAAAGAATATTACGTATTATTCCGGGTAATCAGAGATTTTTGTATTATTGACTGTTGGATAGATTTTTTATTTTTTCTTAATTTGACGGAGACATTTAATTTTTCTTGTATAAAAATTACATTAATATTGACTCGCCAAACACTCTTTGAAAAAACTTAATTTTTCTATATTTCACTCACTCTTATTAATTTTAACAAAGAACTGAAAAGAGAAAAAAGAGAGAAGAGTAAAACTTTATATTTACTACGAATTAAAATGACAATATGTCAAGGTTTCTTATTTTAATTTCAGAGGCTTTTGTGGATGCTTACCGAACTAGATGTAGGAGATGTACTGAATTACAAAAGCATATTGTGGAAGAACTAGAAGATTGGTATCTAAAAAATAGTCCTGAAAGATGGGAGGCTTTTGTCGTAAAGTATAGAACTTAAAAAAGAAGATCAATAATGGCTGGAAGCCGGGCATGGGAAGAACCGAAAATGTTAATTATCTATAATTATTAAATCTTTATGTTCGGAAACATCTCTTTAGGAAAGAAAGAATTCTAACATTATCTACATAATCTATAAACATAATGTATAATTATTAACATAATCAATGTATTTTACAATTAATTGTGTTACAATTATTAAAATAAAATGTAGAAATACAATATTGATTTCAGCTTTGTGAAATGTTTTTCATAATTATAACCCCACTAATTCTTCTGATACAAATTATGTTACTTATCTATTTTTATATCATGTAATATTCTTATTTAATAAGTATATATAAAAAAATTAACCGATAATCTTGTATTCTAATATAAAGTTCTATCAAAAACGCAAGAAAACAAACAAAAATATTCTAATTTTAATATATCCCAGGTAGCACATGATGGTTTATATACGTTTCATATACATTTCCTAAACGTATTTAAAATATTAGAAACG
>VBVQ01001790.1:0-30589 GCA_011636635.1 Tetramorium simillimum | reverse complement strand
CCTACGCACCTTGAAATTACATATGCCTCGAATGCCGTTTTTAGGCATACAATTGAATTTGCTTCTCTCATCGATATATAACGCGAATTCTCTTTTTTAATGAGATAAAAATAGATATTTATTTAAGAGTAGATAATAAATGATTGAAAATACAAAAAAAAGAAAATACAATTACATATCACATATAAATTCATTTATTTAATAAAATTTTAAAATTTATCTTAAATAAAATCTTATTTTATCCTTTTTTTCTAACTAAACTTTAAATACCATAGATTTACGCTGTATATATTTTGAACTTTTCAATTATTAAATTATAACGTAAAGACTAACTTAAATTAGAACGTAAAATCAACCATGTTAATTGACACGATATTTGATAATTAACATAATTCGTGAAATCATCCCTTCTAAACTCTCATACGAATCAAGCCAACGTATCGAGCATGAAAGCGAGTCCAGTTAAACATACCGCGGCTAAGATTATGGGAAATTATTTGCAGAAAAGAGAGCAACGAGATGATTTGCAACGACGAACGAGAACAATGCGGAGGAGCATGCTCGTCAGGAAATCGTTAACCTAGCGAAGGTAATCGCAGCCTTCGGCATTAGTGCATACGTGCATTGTTAATAACAGGGTACTCGAAGCACTACCACTCCGTAGAGAAATCCACAGAGCGGACTGCCTGCGATCATCGGCGTATCCTTCGATACACGGAACCGATCGGCCGACGTTGTCCGGCTTACGCCAAGGCTAATTCGCCTTAATTAATACACGAGGTCTCACCAAACCTCCTCCTGTCTATCAAGGGTCACGCCAGTCGGCTGACACCGAGCCTATATTCCGATAGTTACGCACAGTGATTCTCAGCTTCGATCCTTTATCTTCTTCGATCAATCAAATCTTTTTGTTGTTAGAAATAAGCGTATTTCGATTATGGATTATGGATATAGTAATCCTGAACTGGATAATTATTAAATAGAGCTAAGGGATGAAAAGTAATAGTATGTCTTGAAACAATATTTTGATTACAACATAATTGATAAACAGTCGATGTGTAATTGATAAATAATATATCCTACATGATAATCGTAAGGAACCGCATGTAAAAATGCTTTTATTATAATTATATATTATTTAGACTGAGGTTTAAAAATACTAAACAGAATTATTTGCGTATATCAGTATCTGCTTGAATGCAGAATTTGAGTGTGTTGCACAAGCATTTCCCACGCTTGCGATAGCAGCTTATATATAAAGTAAATTGTAAATAAACTTAAATTTATATCGCTCCCATTTAATTACGCCTCATTAAAAATTCCTTCGAGTCAATCAAAATCGTGGCTCGCGGAAAACTCTAGCGTAGAAAATAACGATGCATTTAAAAGAAGCGGCAGGGATTTCTTAACTCACGCAGAATCATCCTCAGCCGAGGGAAATGCGATAATTAGAGATACCCTGTAGATACACATGTTGCTATGCGATTTCTCACAAGTAGATAAGGAATTTTATGTGTACGCTAATGGGCGTAGGAAACATCTCTCACCATATAATCGTGCAAGGGCGATTTACCGTGAGCTCATAATGAGCTATGATTCTCTACCTGTAATGCAACTCTCGTTACACGCAACAGCGTGCGTCAGGTACGCTGCTATTCGATATTAAAAGTAATATTAGGCTCTTATTATTCCGTTACGTCGTCAATGAGGCGCGTAATACGAACAACGTTCAGTTACGACTGTTGCTGAAGCAATTAATACCGCTGATAGCGCTTTGCCCTTCGACCTGCTAGTATCGAGAAGTTCTACATCTCATCATTTAAAATCGTAACTTAATTGAATGTACAATGTGTTGTGGCACGTGCGTTCGTGTTTAATTATCAAATGAACTTTTTGCATATTAACAAAAGTAGCGGTAAAAAAATATCGTACGATGATAAAACTCATGAAATATCGCGAAATCGATAAATCGCGATATTTAACGCGCAAAATCTTTTGAAATCACGAGTCTTTGAGAACTAGGCCCATTATTCCTCGAACTAGGACAATTTTACGGTCGCTCCCGCAGGCTTCGCAACGACAGTCATGATCACGCGATTTGCAAACGAGTTATGCCGCGGAATGGTAGAAATGACGGTAATCAATGAATTGGCATTTCCCACATCCAGGCGGTACCGGCGGTATCCACCTTGGTAAGGATACCTCGACGGCCGCACGATGCCGCGGTGTTAGAATGACGGATAGACGGCGCGATTCGCCGCTACAAATGGGCATTGCGCGCCAGTCGTTGAAACAATTATTAGTCGAAGCGAGGTGAATACGACATACACAACGGGGTTAGGATTGTATGTCAAGTACTGGCCTTTCGTTTACCGGCCGATCACTGGGGCCGCGCGCCGGGGATTTCGTAAAACCGTCCACCGTAATGACACCCTAATGCGCAAAGCATGTTCCGATGTCTTTGCGAAGCGAGTTTCTCTCCGTGAAATCGGAACAGCGGCGAGAAACTGAAGCAGGATGATGGCACGGAATTTCCGTGCGGAAGGATGGAAAAATGGTGATTTTTAGCGCTAATTGTAAGTGATTAATCTCTCTCTCATGATGAAAAATTAAACAATATGAATAATATAAAATAATAACAAAAATATGATTTATAAACTACAATTTCTATAATAAATTATTAAACATCTTTAGTAAAGAGATTAATTATGATAGTAAAATATAATTTTGTTAAAATACGATTGAACGATATCTTCGACTTAAAAAAAATAAACGTTTCACTTGTTCTGTTTCCAAATTTCTCAAAGATATCTGTAACAAAGTTGCGGAGACTGACCTGATAATAAGAAACGAAAGCCTCGGGGCTTTCCATAAGCGAGCGTCTCCGGGTTGAGCACCGCGATCGCGCCGCGTCTCGCTTGAACCATGGACCAGACAAAAGATCCTGGTTCTCACGACCACGCCCTCTCTCCTCGCCGCCTATGCCCCTCGCCAGACGGCGGCGATGCCTTCACGAAGGTACCTATCCACCGGAAATTCCTGAAGCAACCACCACCGCCGCCGCCACGCCGTGCCGTGTCGTGTATATGCACACGGTCAGGAACGGAACGGAACAGAACGCGCGGAACGGCGCGACCTCTTTCAAGTTCTCTCGTGACGCGATAATAAATGGCCGGGGTTGTATGTATACGCGAGGGTGCCCGTACACGAGGAGCGGTTAAAAGTGCGAATCTTTTCTTCTCCCCCCCCCTCCCCCTCTTCGCGCTGGACAGAGGCACCTCCTCGGCGACGTCGCGGAACGGTATCGAATTTCCGCGAGGCTCCACGGTCGTGAATCCTAGCGTGCGAATGCCGGCGACCCCTGACCCCGACGGGCCACGGATCACGCGCGCGAAAAGTCCTGGCGGAGGATAGCACGGCGCTACGCCGTTACCGATGTGTGCTTCTTATTCTGTTGTACCTTGCAATATGCAGGAGAGTCACAGCGTTCCTTATGTAAATTCGCCAGACGCGGGGAAATAACGCGTGATTGAACCAACGACTATCATTAACCGACTCGACAAAAGAATCGGGATTTTTTTCTCCGCAATCGGATAAAATTCGCGCGAAGAATTGTGTGTGATTTTCCAACCTTGAGTCCGTAACTCTCGTAAATTCTCGCGGCGAGCGGCTACCGCGGATGGTTGCCGCGTCCAATTCGAACAGCTCGTTCGAGAAAAGAGCGCAGTCTCGGTCTCGTGGATATTAAAGGAATGTTCGATGACTAATGATTTGCCAGCATTTGACACAGCTGGACGACAAGTCGTCAGCCACCGTACGCTCAACTTAAACGTCATTATTATCGGCACAGAACGATGATATTTGATAGTGAGGTTGCGAGCTTCGCGCCGAGATTTAACGTGGGAAAATGGAGATAATGATTCTCAATCTACACAGCGAAGTTTCTTCTAGGGTGCGAGCAAAAAAGAGATTTCCACGTCTGCTCATTTCAAAAGCATCACATTGCAAATTCAAGCGTGTATTTTTATGTACGTATACGTGTAATTTTGTTGAGGCGATTTTTTTTACAGGCTTCTTCCCGTTTAAAATCGCAACATATTTAAAATATGTAATTTTACCCATTTAAACGTGTTTTAAATTAATATGTTTGAAATGTCTTTTAAACGTATTGGATACGTCTTACAAATATATATGCATTATAGCACATATCATTTGTGTCAAATTAATTTATTACACAGTTATATGTGTTAAATTAACACATTTGGATTTACAGTGACACGCTGCTTCGCTGAGATCCTAGCTTATACGTAATTGCACATGGTAATGGCAAGGTTCTGTCTCCGCAATTAAGTTCTTTTGGTTTTTTTTCCAAATACTATTCATTGATTTCAAATGTTCTATGTAAATTATGATTGTTTTTATATAAACGTTCATTAGTTAGAAACAAAACATAAATCACCGTATGCGAAGGGAGAGAAGGGATTGATGTTAAATGACAAAGCGATCGTTCCAACGATCGCTGACGCACACACGTGAGTCACGATCGCACATAGCGATGATCGAGAATGTAGCGCGTTTGTTTCTTTGAATCGATTGATTTATTTCATCTTGATTAGCTTTCCCAACTGTAGTTTCTATAGTTGTTGATAGTTTTTTTTAACTTTGTACTGAGATGGAGAGATTTATGATACAACGATGCTACGTAACTAATTTATATTATTTGCAATTTCAGTGGCGTATTTGTAGGATCTTTCGTTTGTGAGTCTCTGATAAAAAAAGAATTCCTGTTATGTTCCGAAATATATTCCAGTAACACTCGAAATAAAAATAAAAATAGAGGCAAAATAATATAAGATGCTGTACTACTGTACTATTTTTGAAAAATATTAAAATTGACGCGATAATATAATATAAAAAATATAGACATTTTCAGTAAATTATCGGTCCCGTCAAATGCAGCGCTGTATATTCTGGCAATTAACATCAACTTACCGGTATGAGTCCTCTTGTGCGCCTTTAGGTGCGAGCTCTTCGTGTAAACCTTATCGCAACCGGCGACGTCGCATCTGTGAACTTTGCGTCTCTTCAGCGCATCGCCGCATTCGCCATCGACACCTAAATTGCCACCGTTTCCGCCAACGCCGGCGTTTCCTCTACCACCCAAACCGATACCCGCCGCTAGCGCTGGACGTTTGTGGAATACGCTACAATCAGATAATTAAACCCACAAAAGATTAAATATGACATGAATAAATATAAACGAAATATCTCATATCATTAAAAAGTTGTTCTAATAAAACTACATCCGACACTATTTTTTTATCCGATATTTTTTAAAGATTATTTTAATTGAAATAGATCCTCTGTAAAACTTGTAAAATCGATTCAAGTAAAGCATAATTCAGTATACAGAAATTTAGAAAATAGAACTGGAATCTAAAGAGAAGAAGAGAAAAGTTAGAAAATAAATTGTGTAACAATGATTATGCAATTTTCTCATGCCGATATTATAATTATAATTTATTTTTTATATACTTTCTGAAAAATTACCAATGTTTAGCGATTAGATAAGTCTTGTATTATCCTTTCTCTTCATATGTGCGAAGAACTCACTCGGTGACCAGTTTTTGATTGATATGAAAGGGTAAAGTTGTTCGAAATGAAATGAAGAGAAGCGAAATAATATCCCGTCACGAAGAAATCAAACGTGATTCATAAAACGGCGTAACGCAACGCACTACGAATTATGAAAGGATCGGTCCTGGGATCGTGTGCCTTTTTGCGTCTGATTGCTGCCTGACGCTCGTAACTATACACTATACATCCGAGATGACGTTGATTACGACGAGGAAACGGGCGACAAAAAATTCGCCGTTCCAGCAGCAGTCACTACCAATATCAATTCCTATATGGACGAGACGTCTTCATCGGTCGTTTGCACCGCGTGTAGACTCGATTGCACGACAGATGATCTCTCACTCGTGCTTTTTCTAAACGGTCGGCGGCTATAATAGTTAATCTTTTTAAAATTACAAGTTTATTCTAATATTTAACATTCAATTTTTGTATTAAAATTCGATACTTTTTTATGAGTTTACTTGTCCCCATAAAATAAAATTGTGAAAAATTAAAAGATTTTAAAAGAAATATCGACTAAATATCCAAACTTAAATATCTGAACTGAATAATTACAAGTAAAAATCCATTAAAAAGCGCTGAAAAAAATGTTTAAATCAATGCTTGTTTAAATTTGGTGATTTCTATCACAAAATGTAAAATTATTTGCTTTAACAGTGAAAGACTATCAATGTAATCAATTAATGTAATTTGAGTTTCTCTTTACTTAATCCAAGTCAGTATAAATTATTTTCCCAGAACTATTTTGTTCATTCAGATGAATGTACCAATTTCCGACGGGCCATAATTTATAATGCAAAGTTTTCGTTTCGAGACGGAGTACTTTTCTCGGTAGTATTCGAAAAAGCGACTGATTCGTCGAAAGCACGCAATCGGCCGAATGACACTGGACCGATCGATGGAAACAAGAAAGGTGTATCGAACTGGCTCGATCAATCTCAACTTGACGCACTGAATTCTGGTAGAGCTTGTTTTTCCACGAAACTCGTACGTGGCAACAATATAGATAGGTTCGCGTTTTTTTTTAGGACGTGCCGGTATATTAATATCGATCAATTTGGCGCAGCGCAAAATATCATCCTCAAATCATTTTAAGAAAAAAAAACGAGACGATCAACAAATGATTGGAAAAAACTTACATTCAAGTATTCAAAATTTCGAAGCTTTTGAACGATCACAATAAATTCCAATAAATTCAGCTATTTAATTACTTCGGCATGTTTATATCAAAATTTTCGCCTCTTGTACATTCTGATGTTTATTTTGTTATTATTATAATTTTGTTATCAATGCGATGACTCGCTGACATGAAGCTATTTTATATTTGACGGCGATATTTTATATAAATTCATCGAGGCAATAAATTACGGAGCGATACCGATCTGCAAGTGTGATCCGTGCCGCAACCGAGAATTCGAGGAGTTTTAAGCTGGCTCGATAAAACGACGTCGGTACCGCTGACGCGTTCTTAGCCGCGCCGTATTTCATCGAAGCTATGTGAGGGCTCTCCTCGTACCATTCGCGCTATAAACTAGAACGGCGTGTTGCGCGAACTGACATAAATCCGTTTCCAGTCGCGATAATCCGGCTCGCGTCTACCTCAATCCGCCCCTCGCAAAGTATCAGCCGTGTGTCTTTGTTCATTCGTGTTTCTCTCTCTGTCGACACATAAACGCCATGGAAAATTAATTATTCGTTGTACTTCAATATGAACTAACAACTGTATATTGCCTCCTAACATACTTTTCTAACGATCTTGCTGGACACGTCACAGTCCGTTAACACTGCGTTAGCGGCGAAAAGACCGCACGTTCGTGAGCCGTAGCAGAAACGCGTCGCATTGCGTTTCAAACAAAAACCTACAATCTATAGATGGTTTTCGTTACAAAGTAGAAGTTGCGAAACCCGTTTTATCATGAAAATAAAAATGAATAAGGTATTTAAAGCTTGAAAAATCAACATTGTAGCAACATTGTAGAAAAATCTAAATCACTTGGACATTATAAATCTAATGATAGATAAGAGTTGATATGATAATAGATATATTTATTGTAAAATGTATTAGATCGTTCGATAAGTAATGTCTCATTTTGAAATAGATTTTGAAAATCAAAATTTACATTTATTAATTTAATGCGAAATGTATTAATTAATAATTTGTTCCACTACTGTTAATTACCACGTTAAAATTAATTCCATTTCGAATTTTATCGCGGATTTTCTATATAAAGTACTGACATCGCTGTATGTACAAAGAGATAAAGAAATGTACATAAAAGACAAGCTGCAATTTATATCGGACATGATTTATAATTATTTCTTTGTTATACACAGATTAATATGAAAATGATCACATAAAATTCATCTTAAGAAGAGCCATATAATTACAGCCTACTAGTTGTTAAATACTTGAAAATTTATAAATTTAAAATTAAAATGATTCTCACGTGCACGTTTTTAGGCAGCGATCGATTTCTCCAACGGACTAAAACCGCCGATTGAAAGATCCGTTTCAAGGATAGGAACTCGTGCACAGCGCGCCGCATAGATACGCTGATTTGCAAAGAGCTTATAATGGATCGGCGTCACGCTAATTGGGCGAAAGGAGCGAGTCGAAATTACTTAGGCGCGTGCTCGAAAGAAATCGTGACGGGATGTGTAAAATGAGGTTTGTTAGCGTGCGCCGGGTGTCACGAGATTACTATGTTCCCTTAGTGTATATCAGGACACGGTTTCTATAACGTTTAGATGGATCGCGGGAGAGGCCCGGGCACAATGGAAACGACAGTCGCGCGGGTGCGCGCGGCGAGAGCAAATTAAATGAGATTTACAGCGGGTGCACGATCTCGTCCTATTAACCCTGGACGTGCTTATGCATTCGATGAAATACGGCTGTACATAGGCATCGGGCGTCGTGAATGAGTACTCGCGATATCCTGCTGCTTTCGACCGATTGTAAAGCGATAATAAAGTCAATCTTTGTATTCCGCAGTAATACTGTTAATAAGTTTGTACGCACGTACGCGCGCGACGTTCCTGCATTGTCGTGCGCTTATTCCGTACGTCTTCATCCCGAGGAATTTAAATGTCATCCCGGATGGTGGCAATCATAACTTTGACTTCTTCCATTCTATAGATCCTACATGTGTGCGAATTCTTGTTTGAGTTAGATGACCTACGATTCGCAGGAGAAAATTTCTTCTCGATTATAATTACTAGAAAGAGACACTAGCAGGACATTAAATTATTCTTGCCATTATATTATCCATCCACAATGCAAACTTGTTTAGCATGCAACGTATTATGCCGGCGGCAATATCAATTATCAATTAATCATCAACTTTTATCGCGCGCTCGTCTCTAATCCACGCTATATCCCAGCCTGTAACTTTAACGCTGTTCTCCTCGGCGTCCCCTTGTCGTCTTTACGCAACGCAGACATGCCTGTCTAAGTGGGAGACGCAACAGGTGAATAATAATACTTACAGAGAAGCGTCCTTTATCCTCTGCAACGCGAGAAGGGCCGCGGAAGGGGAGATGAAGACGGAGTCGGGTGGCTCCATCATGCAGACCGACATGTCCCTCTCCCGGTCCCTCTCCCTGTCCCTTTGCCGGTCCCGATCGCGATCGCGTTCCCTTTCTCGTTCCCGCGCCTCTCTCTCCCTGATCGTGGGCTCTCGTTCCCTCTCGTTCTCGCCGCTCCTCTCCCGCACCCTCTCGCGTTCGCGCTCCCGGTTTCTCTCCCGGCTTCGATCACGATCGTGATCTCTGTCCCATGCTGTTTCGCCCAACGGTGGCAAGGATGGGGACGCTGCAAAAGAAACACATTTCCTCCGTTTATCCCTGCTTGCTTCGTTGCCGTCAAAAAATGTCAGTAACAATAACAATAATAACTTTATTGCGCACAAGATTGCTCTATGATAAATCGGATAATTACACAGAACATGAATGAAAAAGATGTACACGTAAAAGGTGAGGCACCGGCAAAGATGCTGCTATAATACCTATTTGTAATAAAGCACGATGATCAGAGCGCAAGATGGATGAAACGTGAAATACGTAGAATATGTAAATAGAACTTAATTGTACTTTGTTTTGACATCAATTTGATGTTTAAATTGCTGAACGGATCGCGCATCTTAACATGTATAAATAAATTATCCATTCGCGAACCCACAGCTGCGAAAATTCATGTGCGATTAATCCAAACGGGATCCTATATGGGAGAGCTCCCCGATTTAACGGAAACATAATTCACTGCATATGCAATAGCGATGTTAATATTCATTTTCTAAAAGGCCGGATTACACGGTGGGATATTCCTATCGAAAGAGGGAGAAGTCGTCCCCGCAGATTGGAAATCTATTTCTGAGAACCGGTATCACCTGCCGTCTAACTGATTACGGTATTTTACATAATTACGTGGTATCTCTCGCACCTTGTAAGGAGCATGCCGTGCTCCGGGTAATAGCTACTATTGCTACTCAAAAGCAAAATCGCGAATCACGACGCGCGTTCCGAGAGGATGCTGAACGCAAAGCGGAATAATGGGAGCACCGATTGACGTGCAATTTCTTTTTCATATGCGATATCTACACGTTTGCCATGTTTATGCGAACGTGCCGTGGCACGTCACGGTACCGTGCCCTCGATCCATCAGCGATCGAGGATCGAAGGTCGATGTCAGGCGAGCACGATGCAGCTCATGCAACCTCTCGCGAATAAATCAACAGAGTGAAGAAAGCACAGGCGTACCTTTGCACTCAAACCCCCCCCCCTCCCGAGATCCCCAGTCCCACGCGACGGTGTGTTACAAATCGCTTTATAATCTCTTTTTACAGAACCACGTACGAGAATACCGGACCGACCTGATTCGAAGTTGAAACTGTTAGCTTATCATTTACGGTCGCGGATTTTCCGCGAAACTTGGCGGATTATCGCGAAACGTTTCCACGTAAATTTCTACTTTCAAAAATTGGCAGTTTATTGCCGTGTTACATGGCATATCATTGCAATTTACTTCGCTATTTAGAGAGTTTTGACGACCTTTGACCCAGCGGCATCGCGACCGGTCAGCGTTGAATCGAGCCGTTGCACGTTTTGCGATTTGTGTGACAAGCATATTAAATGTCCGTGACATTACTGTTACTAATTAGTAGTTGCATTAGCGAGGCAATACATTCGCGAGATCGAATGAAAAGATGCGCCGGCTTTACGAGATTGCTGTCGATCGTACTGCCGATAATATTTTGACCGCACATGCCTTACGTTCAATCATAGAAGTCTCCTTCACCGTTCTTCATAATTGACGTAAAATTATAATTTGCAAGCTCATTTTGTTACAGGGCGATGATTTATTCGTATGAACATGCGATTAGCGTCACGCAATTGACAATCAATTTGACACAAAACCGTCACGTACTCTTATTTACAATAAAAAAATTCTTTCGTTCGATATACTGCAAAAATACTGCAATAATTGTATCGTTTATTAATAATTGATAGAACATATTATTTATGAATAACGATACCTATTATGACAATGATTCGTTCTCGATACGCGTATGATGTCATCGATTATTCGTTTTTGTAGCGGCAGAAATCTCGTGAGCGATCTCGAGGAAGCCGAGCGTCTTCGAATCGTATCGAGGAATCATTATGAATTCAGTCTGTCGGGCCACGACGTAACAGCATAGTAACGGTGGTATTATTAGCCGCAATTTCCGTGTGCCGGACGACGGGGCGGCTTCGCTTAATTAGCCGCTGCTTCGGACACTTTTTACTTTCCCTTCTTCGAGGTCTCGTTCCGGACGTCTCGTTATGGCCATTAACTCTTCTCATGGTTCTAGTTGAGACTCATGATCTTCGCTATCTAATGGAGCACGCAGTCGTCACTACTGGGAACGATCTGACAGAGCTCCGCCCGTCGCTGTCTCACGTTTCACCCTAATTCTTTTCCTTTCTCGTTTCCTTTTTCCTATCTATAGCTATAACGTAATTTCTGTCGTTAAAATATAATAACGCATATGATTGACGGACAAGATGACGCGGTCGCTTAATTATGCTTCTAAAAGAGGGTTGACTTCCGGTAAGAAGTTGAACGTTTAAGTAGAATTCACGTATAGACAATCTGCCTCAAATAATTCTAGATTGATAATATGCCATCTTTTCCTACATTACGCTATATATATAAAGCAAGGGAAGAAAAAATTTAATTTATCAATTAAAAATCTGAATTAATTTTGATTGAATATATGATTATAAATTCGAGCTCAGCTGGCTCGAATTCTATATAATTTAGCCATTATTAAAATCAATTTAATATTGAAGATATTATAGTCAAATAGACATTAGCCAGATATTTGCGTGTATATTTAGAAATCTTCCTTAATTTTTAAATTATTTAAATTATATCAAATTATGACATTTCATCTTTTGAGAATCCTTCTCCCACAATAATTTTGATAGTGCCAAAATTTTTACTTGTTATAAATCTCGGAGTGCATTTTGTAAACGTCTTCTGCTGCTCGATTATCATACCATTGGTGAAATCATCCCTCTCGCGTTCGTTATATCATCGCCTCGCCTACGCCAACGGCAGGGTTAATCCTAAGCATTAGCGATAATAATACGTGGTCTTAGCATGTTTCTATTCGTTTCACCTTCATCTTCCCTCCGTTCATTTCCACCCGCGCGGTCCTTACCCTCGATCTTCACCTTTCTTTTTTCTTTTTTTCTTCACATACAGGTATTCGAGACTCTCGCGGCCGCGCGCGCGAGAAAACGTCAGGGAGTAATTGATAATGTTAAACGCCAGGGTTAATCCGCCGATTTATGAGCAGAGTGTGCACCGTGGATTTTTAGAATCCGCCAAATTGAGGGATAATCGTCCGACGCTAATGCCTCGCTGCTAAAGATCGCCGCGCGAAGCCAGGAGGTTTGATTGAGAGAGATAAGTGGGAGTTCGTGGAGGTTTATAGCGCCTCGCGTGTCCGGTGGCGAATAAAGGGGGCCCCCGCTAATCCGCGATGAAAAAGAGGGGGTGCCTGAATCGGCTGAGAGAATCGATCTCGCGTTAGCCGCGGCGCGCGGGCGTTGAAGATAAAGCGCTTGCCTCGTGACCTGGAGCCAAAGGTAGTCACTCGTTGTAGGATCCTGCGTTCGCGGCGATGCGCCGCAAAAGTTTTATCTCGTGACTTTTGAATTGAAGTTGTGCTAATCCGCGACGACTTGGGCATTTAGATAAATACCAATGTAATGAATATAAGAATATAATGGGGATGGAAATGTTAAAAGCAAGCAACTTAGCGAGAGCAACAAAAAGAATTGAAACACGAGTTATACGAAATTGCACGTAACATCGCGTTTGATTCAAGCGATTCGTAAGACGCCCGGTTCATTTTTCGTCGTTAACGTACGAGCAAGATGATTTCGAACGTGTCTGTGTCACATTTACGAGTAAATGTATTGGCGATTCCCGTATACTCCGCGCTCCGTGCGCAGCAACATCTATTATCGCGCATCGTATAATCCAGCGGGTGGGCGCATTAGCCGCGCGGAAATATGCACGAGTGCTCGCGTGCGCGTGCACAGGATGGAAGGTGGGTGGACATGCCACCCGCGTCGCGGAACTCGTTAAGCTTTATGTGTTTTCAATTAAGTTTCCGGGCCCGCGTACGCGCAGATTAGCGCGGGCGGTTGCGCGCGCTCGGGTCGATTAATCGTCGAGTATTATCTCTCGCCTCCCCCCCGTGTATCACGGGGACCACAATGACCCCCGTGTTTAGAGAATTTATTGATGGCGGTTCGTCGTACAAAGCACCGGTTATCCATCAGAAGATAACGCGCATGATAACACCTAAACGTTATTTACACAAAGTCCGTAAAGCGTTCACAGCTCGGAAGGGATCCCACGGACAATTGTTGAATATTCACACCGGTACGTTTCGTAGAAAAAAAAGTATTCTGCGTGGGTCGAGACAATCACAGACATCGTCATTGACGGTGGGTGTAATTGAAGTTGGTGCAAATTTCATTTGGATTATATAATTATAACAAACACAGAATAATCATAAAAGATATTGATGTAATTAAAATGACTGGATATTAAATATACATATACGTTGTAGCAAATATATTTATAATAAATATATCCGTATATTATTTTATTAGAATAAAATTTAAAATATTATTCCAGTAATGTAAGTGCGAAAACGATATAATTTTAATTCATTCAACCGACAGAATGCTTTCAAAAGCGTTAAATTAATAATGTATAATGTTCTGTAATTTATAAAAATTTAATAAAGTCTTTCTACATTAATACAAAATATTTAGGAAATAAAAATTCTAGTTAAATTAAACAATTATATCGAAAGAAGAAAGAATTGTATGATTACATTACACTACGCAATGTGTACAAAGTAATGTTTTTACAAAACGGAATCCGATTTCACGCGCGACAAAATACGTTAAGTTCGCACGACAGAAATCGTACCATTCTGGAAATAATTAAAGTTCATCTTTCCGTCGTATTTACGGCTTCAGACCGTGTCGCGCGACTCACATGACGCAAACGCAGGATGAAGGATTATCTCTTTGTCAAGCGACACGTTGACGTGTCTTTATCATAATTAAGCGCGGCCTCGTGCACACTAATTGACAAAGGCGTAATTGCGCTAGTGTGGCGAAAGTAAACGCAGTTACTTTATGCCAATTTCTTGGTCGAGATTGTGTGAAATAGTATTCCGCAGTTCTTATAAATGTCATTAGCGTGTACAGTATGCATGTAATTCTTTGTTCAGTCATAATAATATTTAGAATTTCAACAATCGAATGAAAGGTAAAAATCTTTTATAAAAAATTCGGACCTTACCAACGATATTCAACTGATTTCGATCTAATCTAATGTGGGACAAATAATGCACACGTCACGAAAAGTATATAATTCATTAATAACCCAGAAGGCATCGAAAGAGAAGTGAGAATCGACCGCTCGTAAAATATGAAAGTGCGATGGTATTCAGATTAAGATATGCGGAAGATAATCGATTTATATGCGCGTTATATGCATTAATCTCAAAACTTTTACGACGAGCAGTGCCCGCTACTGCTTCGCGATAAATTGCAACTTCGTTATCATGTCCCTCGAATGTGTATCGTTCCTCTTTTTTTATACACGTCGTAAATATCACGCCATCAAAAGTAATGCGCGTGCATATGCATGCGAATGAGTTTTTGCAATCGTTAATGTAATACTTTTTATCCGCGCGTGACTCTCTCGCGAGATATAAAAGTAACGCATAACATTAATAAAAATCACAGTACCTGCAATGTATTTTCATCGCGCGGTGGATTCAACTTTATTTAATTTTACTGTTTTTTTTAACCAAGAATGATGAATATTAAACACTTTGTCATGTATATTTCCTTGTCTTCAAAATTAAAAATCTTGTTTTAAAAAAATGTATAGTTTCATCATATTTATATAACTCACATTTATATATATATATATTTTTTTATACACAATAAATCAAACTCATAAAATTTTTATACACAATAAATCAAACTCACACACGTACTTAGTGTTACACGCATGATGGCGATACGGTAAGATTTATGCAATTAGAACCACACAAAGATAGCTCATGAGACAATGCTGCTGCTCGCGTGTCAGAACGATAAAGGGCAACTGAATGAACGACCAAGAAGCACATGGTCTAGGTGAAAGCGCAGGAGTTAACCGTTTTGAAGATAAGTCCCTCGCGGGCACCGTTCGAATTGTTCCACCCACGCCGGTCGCGCACGAACCGTCCGTAGAAGCGAGCGAGAAAAGCCGCCAGTCGCGCGGAGCAATGATGCGGCAGATGGATGAGTCGGCCCGATTCATATAAGACTCGTAAGATCGAAGAAACGGGACAAGACAAACACCAGTTAATTGGGAATCCGCTAAGATGGATGGATATCTTATTATCTGGCATGCGGTGCTGTATAATACGAGAGGATCGCGCGGTTGATGCATGAACTGGCGAGACAGAAAGATTAGGTGAATGGCGATCAAGGTACATTATGAGCATTAACAAATACGGCTCGGGCCGTCGCGACGCTCGTGATTAATCGAGCCCGAGAAAACCGCCACATCGGAATGCACCGCCGACATAAAATGTTACCGGCCACGTGGTCGCGGTCTTGACTCGCCAGAGCCAGTCACGAATAATGGTATCAAAACGGATGGTCACGAAAGGTCGAAATCCCGAACGTCGAACTTCGTGAACTTCGGATGCTATAACTTATGCTCATTATAAATCCGCAGGCCATTATCATTATGAGTAGAGCGGTTGTTAATCAGCACTTTACAGTTTGAGAATTGACTATTTATCAGACACTTATTTGGATATTCTTTTCGAGCGCTGAATTATCGCAAGAATTTGAAGTAAAAAATAATGATTTACATATAATAATTTCATGATATTTATATATCACTGCTATTAACTTATGTGGTAGGGTTTTGTCGATTTTTTCCTCTTTCTTCATATTCCTTTTATTTTACCTCCAATATGGAAGATATAATATATAATATCGATAACGGGATAAAAAAAAATGCGGTCGAGATGTACAGAGAGAGAGTGTGAGAAAAAAATGGAAAACGTGATATCCTCTGTAATTTTAATAATCCTCTATAATCTGTAGCAGCGGATCCTCTGTAATTAAGGCCTGCGAATTTCGGGAACCGGCTTGCTCGCAATCGATGCTCGTGCTTTACAAGGACGAGCGTACCGCTCTGATACCTTTCGGGCTGAAAATGAATTATGCAAGTGATCGCGCAGCTCGAAAGTTATGGTAACGTCTCACTCGAAGCGCCGATGCACGGCAGATTCTTCCTTGTGATCAGGTTCAGTGAGTAAGTACTAGGGAATATAATTCACCTGGCGATTGCCACGTATGTTTAATGAAATAAGTATTTATATTAATCAGTTTCTCTCTTTCGAGATAATAATTGCAAATGAAACAAAATGAAACGAAATATATTTTGTCAAGCATTTATAATCAGCTATTACAGTAATTTTCCTTATGTATCGTAATGTACGTCCACTCACAATCAAAGTTTTCGAAACAATTACACAGAGATCGCAGAATGTTTGGCAGACAGACAAGCACACTTTAATCTTTAACAGCAAATGTTTCCGTGCAGGCTAGCTGTACTTAACTCGATCGAAGTTCATCAATAATTTAACTTGAATAGTTTGACTATCTAACATGAACTTTAGGTCATACTGCAGTAACATGACCTCGCATTGATTAAATATTCAGCATTGAACTATTTCAAAAATTCACACATGCTTTCTAATGAAATTCTAATGCAATTATAGACATAGAAATGAATATTTTCTGACATAAAATGAAATAAATCTCAAGACAATGGGCTATTTCCATTTTCCCTCTCTGTATCTTCCTTTATAATTAACGCGGTGAGGGAGAGAAGAAAGAAAATTTATTTATTGCAGCTTTAAGCTGTAATCTAAAGCAATAGTTGGGACTTTCTCACGGCAATCCGGGTAAAACGAAGAAATTCCGAGCTCTGTCGAGTTTCTAGGACTAAAAGCGCGGTCTGAAAAGCCTTTAAATCCGCATTGGGATGAAGCTCAATGCTCTGTTGCGAATACCGCCGACGTCAGCGATTACGGACGTACGTCGTGGACCTGTCGTAACGTTCGCTCGAGTCGAGGGGAAGGCGTATAAATTATGGACGCGGAGGTGCCGATACTTGATAAATCTATCGGCAGGTGATAGACGAGCCGAGGCGGCGCGGGTCGGCCTGTGACCATGCAGCAAGCCGTGCACATCCTAGCGATAGGTTGCAGCAGCGCATGCCGCATCGTCCCTGCCTGCACGCCTGCACCTTCACCACACCGTAATCGTCGTCTTCAGGTGAGACACGCTGAACGACAGCGAAGTCTCTCGATTCGCTCCTCCTTCCGCGCACGTCGACCATCCTTGCGCGGCACTGGCGATTGCGGGAACCCCGTAGGTCAATCCCGAGGCTCGATTACGCGTATCGATGACTATTAGGCGCGGTTTATTCATGGCTCCGTTGGCTCGGTCTGTCTCGGTCGTAGTTCACTGCATCGCGATAACCCCGTGCCTGCCATCACTGCCTGCCCGAACTAGGAAGTCGCGGCGGGACAGGTGACAGCTGATTAGAAAGGAAATGGAAGAATGTTGGTCTGAGAGTTGACTCGAATACCATCGATTAATGTAATAATAAAATAGATGAATTTTTGTTATACATTTATACTGTAAGTGTTTTAGAGTTATTTCTTTCTTAAATTTTATTGGAATTAATTTTTCTTCACAAAACTATAATTTTTAATCATAATTTTTTTCGTGATTTTTCATAAACAAGCATTAAAATTTCATCAAAGTGAGAAGAAAGAAAATCGGGAACGAAATATATGTTTTTTATTATTTATTTTTGTGTGATTGGTCATTTAAAAAGAAGAGATTATTATCGAACAGCACAAGATATCCGTAAATCAGGAAAATGATGATTGTTCGAAGATACTTTGTACACTTCAGCCGTAAGATATAATGATTGCACAAGCATTAAGTATTTCTCCGAGATAGTTAATCTTTAGCTAAAGAAGTCCGCATCTCTCATTGCACGTCAAATAATGTTTATGATCGCGCTCGCTTCACCGTCGATACCCAGATGGTGTACCATTCATGCGAAAGGTTGCACGGACAACAACATATCGAAATAACGTATGTTGAAGATTCAATTGTTACGTCACGGAAATCTACATACAAAGTATCATTGGTTATCATAAATATCATCCGCGGTAACGAACTGATTTCAACGCTGATTAACCTTTCAACTATCGCACGTTCTTTTTTTTTTCGACGAGAGAAACAGATAAGACTTCGCGGGGATCTCCCTCGCTCCCTCTCGATCTCTCACAATTACATCATTATATCGTTCAAAATGTCATTGAGTAATCAATGTGTGCAAGTGATCTCAACTAGATAGATAGATTTATCCACGTATTCAATACGACAACGAATCGCCAAGACGAAGGCTTCTTTCAATTTTCATGCACATGCGCGATATTCTTCTGCTTTTGCGTAGCTGTAGCGGTGTCTTTCGCAAACGTTTCATTTAGCTCATCTGGCTTTCAATTGCACAATGAAAATGAGAAACGGCCGTTTAATCTACCGCCGGGAAAACTGCGAAGTCTCCAGACCCGCGGCGTTGTCGCAGGTGTTTAATCTTCGCGAGAACTAGCGCAGGCGTGTTTCACCTGCGCGCTCGACCGGGCGAGAAGAGGAGGAGGAGGAGGAAGGAGCGGAGGGAGGCGCGCGGAGAAGAGCACGCGCGCGGCACGTACGTACGGATTTCTCCGCGGCACGGCCGGGCGTGCGGTCAATAAATTTGCAATTTTTCCGCGCGCGCGGTTGGCTCTTCCCATCACCCCACGCCCGCGCCCGCAACCATCCCGCGGGACGGACTTTCTTCTTCTTTTTTTTCTCTCTCTCTCTCTCTCTCTCTCTCTCTCTCCTAGATGCATACACTGCGCGAGAGACTGCCGCGCGACCCGGGAAAAGGGACGGCGGGCCGCGATTACACGGATAATAAATTAACGCGCACGACCTTATCGAGGCGTATAATTCATCACGAGGGTTACGTGCGCGCGCGACCTGACTTCGCAACGCGCGCGTATTTGCGCCGCGCGCCCGCCGGGCCCGATATGGCGGTTTTGCACATTAACCGCGTAAAACTCTAATGGCACCCGACCCCTTACACCTGTAATACGGTACGGCGGGCGATGTGAAAGTTCGGAGCACGGAAGGAGGCTGTGCCGGGACAAGGTAAACGCTCGTTAGGCCCGAAGACGCGCATCGTTAAAGGAACGATGTATTTCCCGGTCTACTTGGAGTACCCTTCTGTCAGAGGTAATGACTTTTCACAAAGAATACGCTGTAATGATATTAACCCCTGACTCGCGACGTTAATACCGCTTTCTTCTATTAATCTATTATCTTTCTATGCGCCACACGCACGAGAAGCGCCAAGATACTCGTAATACCATCAATCAAGAGAGACGACGTCTTAACTTCAAATTAGATGGGTGCTTATAAATAATGTCGAACAACAATAGAAATGAAATATGAAAAGATATAAGCGGGTTATATGTAATTGACAGGCCGAATTAAAGATTAGCGGCAAAAAATTGTAAGAAATATTTCAAAAAGAAAATCGTCATATAGCGCGGATGCTTATATATACATATATATTATATATATAATAAATGTATAAATTAATTAATATGTCAATTTCGAACTTTCAACTCAACGAAGTAAGGAAATAAAGAAAATATAGAATAAAGTAGTCCTGTGACAATGATTAAAAATTACTGTGTTTAAAACGTACTAAAATAGCATAGCTAAAATATTATATTGTGAGAAAGATTGAAATCCAGATCGTAACATTTCTCCTTCGCTCAACGAAATTATCAAGTCGATCTTTTACGCGCGAGAAATTAGACCGTGGTTGATGCAACAAAATAAATGCAATTCCCTGCAGTCGTGTAGCAGAAAACGAGCGTTATCGATGTACGTAAATAGCAATTCGACTGGGAAATAAGTCCAGCAATGGATTTTACCGTGGTCATAATGTCCAAAAATAGAAATAGCCCTACATAACGCAATCGTTTGCTCTGTTCTGTTCCGCGTTTCATTAGACGTTTTGAAATATCGACCGATGTCGCAGTTAGCGTTCGATAATGTTACTCGATCTCCGAATGCATATAAATTTCCTAGAAATTAATTTTATTTTATATACTTTTAACGTATATGAGAAAATTGTCTACAGACAGATATGTCTATTATAATTTCCTAATTGCTAATCTAATTATTAAAAGATTAATTATTAAATATCTAGTTATCCAATTATTAGATAATATATCTAATTAATTAAATATCTTAATATCTAGTTATTAAATGGATATAACAAATCGAAATAAATGGAATTTTGTCTATTTCATCTCTTTGCACATTTCTTTATCAATAAATTTTTAATTCAGAAAAGAAAAACGAAATACATTGTAATATTAATTATTTCGATAGTTTAATTCAAGTTTAGAATAAAAGCAATCGAAAACTTTCGCGACTCATGCAACCTATCTTAACCGACTCGTGACCGAACCAAAGTCTCGACCTTTCTGTCCATAATCGCAGCCACGGTGATATTAAACGCAATGTCAACAAACATACATCTCGTGATGCTTTTCCGCCCGCCCGTTGCCATTTATGGCTTCGCAGGAGAAGCGGGATTGCGCAACGGTGTACTCGCGAGATATTCTGTCACGTCGCGAGCTAACGAGGCGTGCGATATGGGTGAGGGATAATTAATTAACGTTCGACATGGCTTGACGTGAAACCGGCAATACTGTCGACCACGTTCAGACGCGCCCCGTCGACAGGACTTTCTTAAGAACCATCGCGATACGCCTTTCTCTGGACGCTCTCGTGGAAGTAACGTTTAGTTAAGTAAAAGTCTGGCCGACACATCGCCGTAATCAGCGAAATATCGACTGAGTGAATAAAATGATGAAGAATAATGATACAAGCAAAACTACCTAAGAAGCTTCTTGAAATTCGAGATTAATTGAAGAAAGTTTTTTTTTCAATATTATTTCTCTTTCTCTCTCCTCGACAATGGATGGCATTAAAAAAAATTAACGGTCCCGCTTGATTTACAAAGCGTCTTATAAATCCCGTTTACGAATAAGAGATCTCATTACACACGATGCTTCAACAAATCACGCTAACCGATAATCCGACCCGACCTTCGTCCGCAACCTGCAACACTGCTGTTGCGGCGCGAGCGAGCAGCCGTATGGTAAGGCCGCCGTATCTTCGAGCCGCGGAATACATTATCCCGAAGATTAGTGTGCGAACGATACGAGAAAAGGCATGTACAGCGAGCGCGAGCGGAGGTCCATGTGAGCGCGGCACGAGTGCGGCGATCCGCCCGATAAAAACATGAGATACGCGCGAGTAGGCGTCAGATTTGTGCTTCTAATTCTCTGTGAAATGTACATGGAACTTGGTGATTTCACTTTGAAGTCAACTCTCCGAAGTTCCGCTTGAAGCAGCGCGCGATGATCGTAGCCGAGGGCACTACTTAAAGATCCAGACGAATTTAACTTAATTTCAGACTGCCGAAAGTGCTTATTCTGCATAGAGTTCCCCGAAATTAATCTCAAATCGCTAATTCGTTTCCAATTTAAATTAATTTCGAATTGTATAAAGTGATTATATTCTATTCTGTGCTGTTCCCTGAATTAATTTTAAATCACGAATTCATTTTCAATTGCTTCAGATTACTTTCAAGTTCTTTCGGGTTACGCGACACGAAGTCGAGCCACTTCCGAATGAATAAGGAGAACGAAAAGCGGGATGAGATCGTCCGTGCTTCGGCGCTCGTTGTTCCCTCCTCGTCCCTGGGGTGATCCTCCTTTCGCGTGACAGCTGTACAGTTTAGTACGACATCATTCTCGCTCAACGTTAGCGTGGGAGTACGACGAGTTGGATTTACGCGTACAGGTGCATCGCCGAGCATCTTCCGCTCGCTACGCTGCGGTACGTACACGACGTGGCGCGGCGCGGCGCGGCGCGGCGAGAACGCGACCAGCCCCTCGTGCCTCTCGCTTTATTCAAGTACGACGGGAGTGGACCGCTGTGCGTGCCCACGTACACATTGCGCAGCGCGGCGCAAACGTTGCTGGAGTGCAAGTTAAACAACTATTCATAAATATCACAAAGCGCCGTTACTGACGGCCGTATGCGGCGCCCGGGGCGCTTCCTCGCCGCGCCGGTGCGCTGCCAGTAAATCCTCCCGGCGGCCGATGATAATGCCGTACGTTAAGCGGATCGCCGATGCGGGATGATCCTCTTTCGAGAACACCTGACGCATTTCTAAACGTGGAGATGATTTGCGAACGGGACGCGCGAACGGGAAAGACATTCACGGCGCGACGACCGCATTAGCAAACTTCTCGCGATCTTTCTTTTGTCGCCGTAGCGGGAACTTCCCGTCCGTTGGCTTATTTCGAACAATTGTTTTAATTAGTAAGTCTCTTCATTTTATTGTACATGTGTTATCGTAGCGAATGAAACCCCGGTAGAATGTTAGCATTACCTTGAAGCTAACTCAATTTCGGAAAAAAATAAAATGAAAATATGCAAAATATATTCAATTTTAATCAATTTCTTTTAATTACAGGATCGGCTTTCTTTCATTAACGAAAAGTGGAAATCGTTTCCACGAATATTCACCTCAAGCCGCATAATTGCCAGCTTTTGACGGAAGACCCCTAATTAACTGGAAGTCTTAATTGGCACAATTTGCTCGCGTTTAAAGCTTACCGCGTCACGGTTCACGGGTGCTCGCTTGATCCTCCATCACGGACGTCACGACACTTTAACGAGGAGCCGCATGAATCCGCGTTCACGACGCGTCGAGAAGTTAATGGATTTAATCGCGAGTAATCGAGGAAGCGATGTCTTGAGGCCGCCTCCTCATCTAGGCGAGGTCGCGTGCTCGCGATCGGCATAATTCACGGCCGAACGAACGAACGTCGATAACAAGCCGGGGAGATTGACGGCGCCCGAGCAACACGGACGGCCGTAGACGTCGCTTTCATTCCTTGACATATGTGTGCCGTGTGAGGCGGCAGGTGGAACATGCAGTCAAACCGCGCACCACCGCGGCGCGTCAAGCCCGCAGCTGAATGCAAGAGAGACGGTTTCCGGGAATATCACGTCCGCAAAAACTTATCTGGACCAATAGTAATTACGTTAAATTAGAGCCGCACGCGACACTGTTGCGCCTGGACCGAAACTCGTGCGGCTCGGTTCCGAGGAAGACGGCGCTTTCCGGGAACGACATTCACCTTCCGTTAGCGCAAAAAGGCGTTCAAGCCTTATATAAATCGCTGCTCGGACACGCGATATTATAAAAATGAAGTCGATCTGCGACTCCTGGTAAAAAAGCAGGAACATCGCGTCAACAAATCACAATTACTTTGTACGATCGTTTTCCAGAATCAAATTAATACTTGCCCAGGGGAGTTTGATTAACGATTTCTTTTGAAACCGCGGCGAGTATACCGATTATTGCAAAATTTCAGAAGCCTCTCCACCGAATGAATTATTTTCCTGGGCTTTATTAAGTACAAATGTAAAAGAAATATATAAAAGTATAAATCCTCTTAATTTGAGTAGTTTTACGACGCACCCGAAGCCAATAAAAATCAGCGGGATACCGTATGCCTGTCGGTTTTCAGTGCCTTTTAACACCTAGACACTTTATGATAATTGTAAGTACCCGGACCCTGGCGGCGACTTTACGGCACGTTATTCATAATAATTGCGCGCAGTGAACACGCTCGTGAAACGCGCCTCCGCCCGCGAAAACCGCGGCGAGTGTCCCGCGTGAGGAGGTACTTTGAGGGGCCCGTGTTATCTGATTAATGCCGTCAATAATTCGCGCGCGTGCACGGAGAGATTCGAGCGATCGGCGGCCAATAATTATTATTCGGCCGGGCCGTAAACACCAGCATCGCGCAATTTTGTGTTACCGCCCGCGAGATACTCGCAAACGATGTTCCTCACCGGCGATCGTGACTGCGGGAAATTTCCCCCTTTTCCTTCTCTCTTTCGCCTTCATTTCGCTACCCTGCGCGGACGGGAAGAAACGAAGAACGACGTACGTTGTGATAATTTGTCACGGGTCGAGCCGATTGCGAAACCGACGGCGCCTGGCCGAGCGATCGCGAAAGCGGTTGCTCCGGCTTTCATAATGCAAATTACGATCGTTTCGCATTGGCTTTTAAGAAAATGTTCCAGTCAACGGCGTCGTGCGGGTTATCGTTTTCTGCGAACTCCTAAATTACAATTGTGTCCGCTCGCGTGTTTCATAAGGCACGTACTTGGCGCCGTTGCACGTCGCGTAATTCGACGAAGCGAGTTGTACAACGTTTGTAAATTCTCAAAGTTCTCGCTCAAGATATACTTTTTTTCCCGCATCCTTAACAGATTTTAATAATTTCGTAAATGTGTTTGTGAGTTTTGTGTTAACCAACGGAAGTTTTAATGGTCATTCAGAGTTGCTAGATACGTAGTGCCGCGTAATAAACAAGTTTGTCGCCATACTGCGCATAAAGGCCGCATAGTAAATGGTTTGCATTTCACGTCTAATAAGCGAAAAAGCGAATCATTATATCATAATAAAAGGTATTTTAAAAGTTTTGTGAACGGTATCATTTAATTACAATTAAAAAATCTATATTGCTAATATAATATAGAACAAATTTGAATCCTAATAATATTTCTCTAAACTCTTCTGATTTTTATCTGTAGCTGAAACAATCTGTATCATATTTACATTGAAAAAGGTGAAATAAAATTAGAAAAACAGTTAACTTAGATAAGTAGAAGTATTAATAAATTATTATGTTGTTGCTTAGATAGAAAAATATAATATAAATCATTATAAAGTACTATATCATTTAAGAAAACACATTTGATCAATATAATATACAAAAACCTAGATAATTCTTCTAATTCTATGATTTTTGGGAGAAATGTTTTCTCTTATTGTTAGCTGTAGAAAGCTATTCGTAATAAAACGTAACAGGAAGATTCGTTCGCTTTGATAAAACCTTTCGCAGTTACTACATCATTTAATGCTGCGTTTCTCTGTTCGTTTCCTCGTTCCCATGAATTATAGTCACTAATCATTAATTATCTCATAAGACGTCCGCGCGAGATGCCGCAAAACAATATCGTAAATTAACCGATCTGTTTCGAGCGCGATGGCGAATGAAGCCGGCTTTAAATCGAGGGGTTCTGACACAAGGAGTCCACGCATAAATCCGCGACCAGATCCGACGGCAGGGGTGGAGGGGAGTAAAAAAAATACTGGCGATTCTTTCCACGGCATTGCCCCACAACAGTATCCCTTTCATTGCATCCTCCACGTTACACGCGGTGCTTACGCTACGTAATCTCGGTCGCATCTCTGATTTCAATCTGCGTGCGCTTTACAACGCACCGCACGCGAACGATCTACAAATCAGCCCTGTTTCTTTTATTCCATCCGGCGAGCGGGAGAGACTGGTGCATACTAACGTACACGCACGCGTTGCGTAATTCGCGTTGATTTACATCGCCGGCCGAAAGTCTGAGAAATCGCGCGTTAGGAACTAATAGAAATTAACTGCGAGAAAGAAAAGTCACAAACTTGTACTCGTATGACGAATTTTTCGGATGGACTTGAGAGAGCAAATTGAATCCCGATTATAATGAGAAACCATACCTTGGTAATGAATTTAATTCTGCACATTTTAGGAGAGAAAAGAAAGAAAAAAAGTGCGTATCGTTTTTATTCTCTAAATATTATAATTTTGCCTCTCTAGATATAACGTTCATTCATTATTGCACAGCTAGCATGAAACGTGCATAAATGTCTGAATATTTCATAATAACTGAATCGTCCTGTCTGCTGTGACTGTGATTTCATTAAATTAATTAATTATCGCAGATCAAATCAAGATCAGTGCCGAGATCTGCACTCTCTGAAGGATTCCCTTAAAATTGTACTCATTTATTATTAATTATTCAATACTGTGATAAAATATTACTATGACTTATCTAAAAGTCTGCCGTGTCACAACATTAGATAATACTGTCATCTCAATAATGTACGAGTATAATACTACGATATGTGTCATATTAATTTGATTATAAATTACAATAATTTCCTTAACAAGATAATATTTTCTTGTCATCAAGAAGAGATGAAGTTGATTCTAAAGTTTATAAAGAGAGAAATTTCAAGGATTCATACATGGGTATGTGTATAGCTAAAAAAATATATAAAATTATGAGTAGAGCAATTTAGAACGTGGGTGATCTCTAGATAATCATCTTATATCTAGAATGAGAAATTTCTATAGTTGTAAATGAGAAAGACTTTCCCCATTTTGCCTGCCAAGCGAGAGAAAAATATGCCTTCCCATAACAGATTATAAAATTATCATAATTAATGATAATTTCGAGGCTCCTGCGCTTACCATGTATGAGAATTTATTAAATCGCTGCGTCGCGCGGGGGAAATAATCACGCAGGAAAAATCGCGCGGCGTCATTACCGGTAGATATTTCATTGTAAGCAAAACTCTCGTATCTAAGGAGAGCGCACGCGGGGCACGATATATAGGGGCCCGCCACGAAATGCAATAAATCACGTCGCGCGCGTTTCTTCAGGCGTAAATGGCGCGAACCGTTCGTTAAATTTCACGTTTCAGGCGTCAAACGTGCGATGCTGCGCGATGCTCCCGCGGATATAATACCGCGCCGTTTATTACCCCCGTTATCGCGATCGTCACTTTTATGCTTGCGCGCCGCAAAGTGGCGAATTAATCCACGCTCGCAATTTAATCGCCGCGGCAATACGGCGGCCGACTTCTTTTTCGCGGCGATAAATTTGCGTCCGCCGACCGGTGGGCCAGTCCGGACAGGAAGATTGATCGAAGAAATTCGCGGCTTGATATTATTTACAGCGTGTAACACGCAATTAAGCCGCTTACGCATTTAACTGCGCATGACGTTATCCTTGGTATACCAGTGTAACGAAAAATTATAAAGGTTCTCTTCGAAATCTGTTCGCAGAACAGTCAAAGCCGTGGCGTTATCTCCTTTCCGTTACGAGCAGAAACGCTCGATTTGAGGGTAATGCAATTTACAATTCATTTTACCGAAATGAGCGTTCAATTCGCGCGCTCGCAGTCACGTCATTCTATTACATATCGACAAGACTGAGCTCGATGTAGAACGACGAGCGGCTCTTCAAATAGGATTCGTCAATCCCGGATCCGTTAGCTCTATTAGAGAAGACAATTTGCGATCATGACGAATAAAATCATACAGAAATGGCGCGATAAGAGAATTTATGACGATAGAGAATCAAGATAACGGTTGAAATAAATATAGTATTCTTATTTCCACTTCACAAAAATACCATCGGAATCTATTTTAACGTTAGGTATTCAGAAACTCGTTGATATATGTTATACATGAAATCTATGTAATCTGTTATAAAAATGTAATAGGTTCTTTCGCAGTATGATATACAGGCAAAGTAGCTTCTATTTTCTAGTCAAGCTTAGCAATCAAAAAACAGTTTACAACTATCGTGACAAATACGACTGTATTGACAAAGTATGATTAGGAGAAGTCTGCGTAGAAAACACTGCAAGAAAAGGTTTCGATCGCGGCACGGCTAAATCGAGACGTTCATGAATACAGTGACAACTTAATTCTTACTCGGGCGATCCTTTCATTTTTCCGTGATCTTTTTTTTTAAGTTTCTCTTTTTCATCCTACATTATCTCGTCCAACGTTAGTACAAAACGCAAAAAAAAAAATCATCCATATTGAGATTTACAGCGCACGAAAGAGTTAAGAGTGATTGGGTATTACCCCCATCCCTACTCATATGGTAGTTATATAATATTATCCACCGGTGAATCGGTGCAAGCTCCGTCTACCTGAAGACCGCTAAAAAGAGACAGAAAGTGGAGCATTCTCAGTGATTCTCAATCGGAACACTCTCAAGCGCGATAATCTTAAAATCGATCAATATCAATTTTGCAAAAAGTTTAAAATGATATGATCATTCTCTTATAGCCAATATGATATATTATTAAAGATTCTCTGTACACTTAAAATACATCTCAATGACGGTAATGTCCGAAATATTCTAACGTTTTAAAAGAACTCGGTAACCGTAGGCAGTCCTTTTAACGTGCCAGATTATATTATAATATCTCGCTCCGCCTTACGCAATATCATTTTGTAATCTTTACATAATATTTAATACATTATGTAAAACGTAAAAATATAGTGACGTATCGAAGGTCCCTACGTCTCTTTTCAATATTTGCGAGTTCCGATCAGACACTTCGTGAAAGGTAATCTCGTGAAGAAAGGGAACGCGAGAGGCTCCGCCGCCGCCGGGTACATTTTTATCTGAAACAACGGCAACGATCGGCAAACGCTCTGGATCGGATCGGATCGGTCCACTTCCCTCTCCCACTCCCCTCGTTCCTTCGGTTGCGATTTGCCAATAGCTCGTTGATATGCAGAAAGCCCCATCGTAACGCCGTTGCTGCCGTCGCCGCGCGGCCCTGAGAGCCGTTTCAAAACAGGCGAACGTGCATCGCCCGCTGTCGTAGAATGATATATGGAAATACGAAACGTACCTTCCTGAATTGCACATTGTGGTCATTCGGTAAAGGCGCGATAAAGCGCAAGATGGTCGGGAACGAGTGCCTTTCGCCGCCGATTGAATTTTATTACGGTGAATGTCGAGAGGGAACAAAGCGAGCTTTAATGCTCGACTACAATTAAATTTGGAGAGAAGGCCACTCCAATCTCAGTTTATCTTTGACAAATGAAATCGTAATGCAATGCCTCTCTGTAATAAAATCTGGACGCTTAAACGCGCAATCTCCTTCTTACGATACAATCTGTTTTCAATTAAGCAATCTTTCTGTTTAATGCACGTCCAGTTTAATAAACGAGGACGCGCGGCGAGCGTATCACGACATTATGCTTAAAGACTGAGTTTTCAGTATCGTCCGGATTAAGATAGGATCACACAACTGGGTGTCATCAGCATAAGAGATGCAATTACGGTTATTAAGGGCAGGCAATTACTGTTATTAATACGTTACAACGTTACATCCTGCCGACTACGTGGAGAGCGATTACTTATCCTCATTACTACACGATGATGATGCGAGCGATAAAGTCGTGCGGATAAGGGGGGCCTAATACATAAAGAGAGTTAGACGATCGCAGATAAGGGAAACGGATAATAGGTCCCGTCACGCCATATAGCGAGAATCGCGAGGCGCAATTAGCCGCGCGAACTGCAACGGCCGCGAAAAAATCTCCATCGCGTAACACGAAGCGCTGCGCGGGGCCGACTTATACAGAGCCGCTACTAATTGCGTTTTAATCAGCCGCGCGAGCCCACGCGGACAGGCGAGCGCTGTCCGGTGAATACGGACAATTAGAGTCGGACACACGTGGTGCACCCAATACGTGACACAACGTGACGCGACGTGACGCGACGATTAGAAGTCGAAAACTGGAGCGGATGCTTTCGACCGTATGACGAAGATTTTCATGCGGCAAGAACTTAACTGCTCGATTCTGACTAATCAGCGAATAGATTGCATTTAAGTACATATACATGGATATATGCATACATTAGGTTTTTGGAATGGTTTCGGATTGAGGAACAAAAGAAGCTTTCATTGCAATTGTGTGATATCATAAATAATTTAATTAATTCATAACTGTATAAATTTTCTACATCTTTCATGAATGAATAAACGTAAAAATTGAAAAAAAAACCATGTAAGTGATAACCGTCTTGATAATAATCAAATAAATAGAAGAGTCGCCAATAGGTATGGTCAGGCATGGTCCATTTGTGTCATATTTCGTATGAATTTATGTACAATCTTCATTCTAGCGAAAAACTACACTGTTAAACTCGTAGTAATGAATCAAATTATACTCAATTTGAGTCATTTTTAACTATTCCTTAGGTCGCCACTGCTCCTACTCAATATTTCGTTAATTTTGACTAAAAGGAAGGTAAAATTTTGACTAACATGGAAGTTAAATTAGATAAATTAACAACGTATTGAGTACACGGAGAGAACATTCTACCGAAAATTGGTATGGTTGTATATTAATGAGGTAACAGACCGGTATTATTGCAAAAATTAGTGTGTTTATAATAAAAACTGGCTGAAACCATACCAATTTTTGTTATAAACAAACTAATTTTTGCAATAATATCGGTTGTTACC